>JASAMX010030812.1:0-21032 GCA_030248175.1 Microlaimidae sp. YZB2_3 | reverse complement strand
TTGAAAACTCGTCTCAAAAATAGGGACAAGGCGAATTTTCTGCATATTGAGACAGAAAAGATGTAGACTAGTCTGAGATGGAAATTATGAATTTCTCATCTTGTTTGCCAGCTGTCACTAAAGAAAATTTCTACCATATGATAATGATTTGTTTATACATGCACACAGCACGCTCGCATTTCAGTTTAATGAAATGTCAATTTGAAAAAAATTGATAGCTACATACCTTTGACAAGCGTGAAATTGCCACTTTTTCAATTAGAAAAATATATTGTTTGTGCAAGAAAGAACTATAAATTTGAAAAAGTGGCGATTTCGCGCTTGTCGAAAGTTGCTATGAGTATGATTATTTCAATTGAAATTTCATTAGACTAAAAAAATGCAACAGTGCTGTGTAATTAGTTCAACGTATAAACAAATCATTATCATATAATAGAAATTTTTATTTAGTGAGCAGCTGGCAAAACCAAATGCAAATTTCCTATAGTCCACATAATGTCCATCTCAGACTAGTCTACATCTTTTCTGTCTAAACATATGCCCGGGGAAAAATCGCCCCTTTTTCCTGCTCTATTATTAGAGCATTTTTCAAGGCTAGTCTACCACTTTTTTTGAATTAAATTAAAAAATAGCCTAATAAACTATAGTTTTAGCTGCGCAATGACATATGTTTATAATCATTCCGTTGCCGAGATAAAATAAAAAATAATAAGAAGAAGATGAATTTAAATTACAAAATTAACCCACGTTGTTTAATTATAGTTAGTGCGGTGCAGTTGCGCTCCAGACAAAGTTTACCTACGTTCTCTAAATATAGTTGGCGCGATGCCGTGCGCCAATGATTGCAATTATAATTTTTAAAGTAAAAATAATAATAATAATAATAATAAGATGATGATGAACATGAATAACAAAATTTACTCACGTTCTCTAAGTATAGTTGGCGCGGTGCCGTGGGTTAAATTGCAGTTGGCACCCCGCACCACCGATGATTACCGGCGCGTGGCGCTCCCGCGCCACCGACGCTTATTATTATTTTTTAATAAATAAAACTTTGAATTAATTTTGTCATCAGTAATGCAAAAATTAAAAAAGTACTCTGTTGTTTTTGCCGTTTTCCGCGCGGTTGAAGCAGATGGCGCTGGGAACTGGCGCCATTTCTGCCACCAATTAAAACCGGTCTGCTATTTTTGTGCGGTTTTTATGAGGGGATGTTGATTGTCTGCTCTGTACAATCCTTATTGTTGCCAAAAGGCTGTTATTGTGCGGTTGGGAGTTTTTATTTGTCTATTTTTCAATTTTTTTATTTTGATCAATAAATCGATAACAAGGACCTAAATGAAAAAAGTGCTTCCTAAGAAAGTTGCGTAATTCCTTCTTCTTTCTAATGAGCCCATGTTTATTTTTGATCAATCAGTAACGAATGAGGAATATCGTTTTTAAGAATGGAGCGTTGGAATAATAAGAAGAAGAAGAAGAAGAAGAAGAAGAAGAAGAAGAAGAAGAAGAAGAAGAAGAAGAAGGTTCTGAATTTCAAAATTTACCCACGTTCTCTAATTATGGTTGGCGCGGCGCCACGGGGCTAAATCGCCCCGTGGCGCTCCCGCGCCACCCATGATATATATAAGCGATAATATGTGACTTTATAAAACCGCTTAAATTTAGTTAAGAAATTCACAAAAATGCGGATGTATTTTTTTTCGAAATAATATGACAAATAATAATAATTATTTTATATTAATATATTTTTGTTAATTTTCTGTTTTGATAACACTAGCAGTTATATAATTCAAGCTGTAAGCGTACCTGAAAGAATAACATCGCATTAAAGTACTCTAGTGTTAAAAACATAAAAGATCTAATGGTTGGTACGCAGTCTTTGAAGCCGTAACATGATAACTTAAAGCTATAAAAAAATCTTGGAAACTTAGCCAAAATTGAAAAAAAATTGGTTTGGGGTTAGATTTAAGCTTAGGCTTAAGTATTGGGGCTTAGCAATTCATACTTTCGGCTTTAGCTTCCCCACTTCCGGCTTCATGTTTTTTCGACTCCATTTTCGACTACAAGTTCCATATCCAAATTCCCTTGGTTCCAAAAAGCCTTAATCTACCCAAATATATAAATTTAAATTAATAGTTTTTATATAGTTCGTTTATTGTCTAAAACACTAAAGTAACATGGTGAAGACAATGAAATTTTTTTAATAAAAACTACATTATAAACATAAGCTTGCTTGGAATTAAATAATTGAACAAAAATTTTTTGAATAATATGGATACTTCAATTTTCGAGTCAACTGACATTACAAACAGGATACAATAATTTAAATCGTAATTAGTTTGTATTGCATAACCGTATTTTATGCGATAATTTTTACAAATAGACCTTACAATAATAAAAAATGATGCTTCGTTAAACTTAAACTTACTATGTTATGCAATTAATTAAGCTCAATTTTCAAAAATTTCCTCCGAATCTAAAGATTTAGGGACTTCAAGTTGAGTCAACTTGGGGCAGAAATTTGAAATCTAAAAAATTGATCTGCCTACCTGCCTTAAGCTTATTTAAAATTTAAGCCATTATTTTTTATTATAATCATTATTTTTATTTTAGACTAACGGCTCCCAAGACCTACCCAAAATACTACGGCTACCCAAAATAATGAGGATTTTTTTATATTTTTGCATCATTATTATATTTCAATTGCAATTTTCGATAAGGTGGTGTGATATAGATTAAAAAAATCCTCGATCTTAACATATTTGTGATAAAATGTAGAAATAAAAGAACAATAAAAAAGTTGCTTATTTCTGCTTATGTTGCAATTATGGTCAAAAACCTGCAACACGAAAAAACTTAAATTTAATAAAAACGAATAGATCTGAATTTTGTTTGTTTTGTTTTTTTTTTGAAAATAATATCACTACATTTTCAGTCCTTTTGTTTTCCTACGTTAACTGGAAACTGAAATTTTTTTAAAAAAAAGTTTGAACGTTTTATTTTACTTCCGGTTTAAACTTATAAAATCACTCTTTTTTTGGCTATTTCAATTTAAATTTACAATAATATCGAGTGATTGGCGAAAAATAAAATGCGATCGCTTATTGACGAAACAAACTATTATTGATCGTTTATTGCGATCGCTTATAATTATTATGTATTTGCAATTATTTATTTATGTTTTGTTTTATGCAAGTAAAAAATTTTAAAAAAAATCATAATATTTAGTGTAAATTATCTCCAAAAATACATTTCAGCATAGCATTTATATCATATTATTGATATATCTCTTATAGAGCTACAGCTGGACAGTCCAGTCGAGCTTGGAGTATAACTGACCTAATTTTGGCTGGGATTTAAATTAATCTCCAAATCAGGCTAAGTTCCTTTCGGAGCTACTTCGTCTTAAGTCTAAAAAAACAAAACTAAAATTTCGAATTTAAGAAATTTAAGAGCAGTATTGAATTTTAATAATTTTTTACATTTTTTCTTTAGGTAGAAAGACAAAAATATAGAAAAAACAAAAAAAATTTAAATTATAACAAATTAAACTTTTTGGTTTTGTACTTTAAACATTTGATGGAAGAATGAACCAGGCTTTATTCATTTTGGCTGTGGTTTTTTTATTGCTAAACAAAATAAAAATTAATATTTATTTAGGATAAATATTAAATCCGAACGACTTCTATGTAATTATAGTTTTAATTCAAACCAATAAAAAAAACTACAGTGACCATAACCTGCGTGTGCCTTTTTTTTAAATATACAACGTTCAAAACTGTTTGGTTTAATCCGTTTTTTTAATTCTTTGTCATGCAGAATTTTACTGTAAGTTTACTAGTCGAATCTTAGGTATGATCATTATTATATCACATACATCAAGAACGTGAGTTTCGTCCTTGATACGGATAAAAGTTGAAAAACAGTATACAACACAAGTGATATTATTTCTTTTACATGAGAACACATCTATATTAATTTAACAAATTACATTTATATTAATTTTATACTCGCTTTCACTTCTTTTGCCGTTTGGATGTCATTCAGTTAGATCTAACAAAGTCCGATAATTATTATTGTAGATTTTTCTGTGAAAAAGCTCCTGCTGCCCTCAAAACATCAATATTTCTTTGTGACAATACGGCCGCTTTTGACTCCGCCCGCCAACTTTAATACAAATCTAGTCAGTACAAAAACTACGTAGACCAAAAAAATTCTTAAGTAACAAATGCTTTTAAATAAAATGTAGATTTTAGCTTTAATTATATACTGATATTGTTTTCATTAAAATCAATCCATTTGTTGGCCAAATATGTTCGCCAAAAAGATTTTCAGTCCACATCATTTGAATACAAACGATAGTGTCTTCACACTGAGGAAAATAAATTTTTGCCGCTTTCGTGGTTTTTCTTTGTTGTCTTCAGCAGATTGAATAACCAACTAATACGATAAATAAATTGACATAAAAGTATATTATATCAATGAATAAAAAAACATAAAGGACCCCTAAGGTTGCTGAGACATAATTAAATGTTTTTAACAAAGCCTATAAGAAAATTAAAAAAATTTTAAAAGTAAATGCCGCTGATACATAAACTCACCATAACTAGGTACTTGATAAGACAAATTTATGTCTTTGAAGAAAGGGAAGATATTCCGTCCGAACGCATGCATGGAAAAATTGAATAAAATTGTTTATGTGAGTTGTAGGTATCATGTTTATCTGCATTTAAAACTTGATGAAAACAAGGGAATGTAGTTTATAAATGCTTTTAAGAACCAAATTTTATTTTTAAAATTTTTTTTATTCTTCGTGTTTACTATTAGCGTTATGCCACTTTTTCGATGTTTAAAAGGAGCTGAAAGTACTAAAAAGATTACACGTTTCGAATTTCAGTTTTATTTCGTTTGCAGAAATATAGGAATTTGATTGTGAAAGTTCTTATAAATTAAAAAAGAAATATTGTAGTTGTAAATTTTAGATTAAAAGGCTAAAGTTTTTGTTCTATTGTGCTCCCAAGGCAAAAAAATCAATATTCATTCTTTAATATGTTAATATGTTATTTCTATGATTTTTATAATTGTAAAGTGAATAAAAACAAACACAATGACGCGTCAGTACAAAGATAATAATAACAAAATTTTAGTGAAAGAAGTTTCCTATAAATCGAGGCGGTTGAGCGGAAAAGCAATTTTCTTTCCAACACGGAGAAGAAAAGGCAATTTATTTGTGACCTTCGCTTTTTTTAGGAAATATCCCTGTTTTTTACATGTGGAGTTAAAAAATATATAAGAAAGGAACCCACTGAGAAAAAGGAAGTCCGACCTTACAGTCCAAAATGTCTAGACACAGTTGCAGTAATAAATTTCGTTAACCAGCAGGTTTCTTATTATTTCAGATTTCTGACTTATGTAATCGCAGCTTCGACCTCGCAAAATAACTGCTCTCCTTGAATTCCACTTGTTTTTGTCAACATTATCATTTTACGATTTCAATTTTAGCATTAATTTTTTCAATATCCTTTTTTAAATGTTTGTATTAAAAAAACAACAGCAAACAAAATAAGAAAGAAACTGACGGGAAATCACAGTACTTTTTGGCACTCTTTGTTGTAAAAAATAACCACAAAAAATATAGGGCATACCTAAATTAATTTAAGAATAATCAATCAGTTCGTTAACTATTTTTAATAAAAAAGTGATTTTATTAAGTCTCGCTAATAATAAAAATACAAAAAAAACCTTTCTTAGGCAATTGAAACAATTTATTGTAAAATAAGTACTGTCCATCCAAAAAAATTATGTCACAACTGGGCGCTGTTTCATAATAGTTAGGAATATTCAATTTGTTTCTAAACGTGCATTCTTTCTTTGTAAGCGACATTATTCTGATTTTTGCCAGCAGAAATTTTGCCGTGCTCAGGTTTTATTGGCCAAAACGCTCGTTTTTTAACAGATGGCAGCGAAAAGATGTTCAGGTGTACTATATCAAACAGGAAGTAGGTTAATTTTTTTTAATCAACCCAGTGTATGTTTAACATTAGGATCTTTAAAGTTACAAAGAAAAAACTGAGATTTACAAAAAAATGGGGTTTTTAAAAAGAAATGAAATGTCCGTAACTTTTATGAAACAGCGCCCTGGTAAACGTTTTGTTTGTTTTTGAAGCAACATTTTTATTTGGTTGTATTCTGAGAGATTTTTGCTTTGACACTTAATTACAATAATGGTATTTTGTTTATAAATTTTTAATTTTATTCCCTTTAGTCGACTTATTAATATGTATTGAATTTTCCAGTTGAAATGACCGGATTTACTCACACTTGTTGCAGTTGAGAAAAACGTTTGTATTTTTATAACTAAAATGCTTGACCTGTCAGTTTCCTTTTTTGTCATATATTACTGATTATGCAAGTGTTGGAGAAAATTTGTTTCAAGTGCCTTCGCCGCGTTTCAGCAAAGTTTAACTATACACTTTCTACACAATACCAAAAGAAAAATTTTAAAATGGACATTATTATACACAAAAAATCCGACTATATAATCTGCACGTGAAAATTCCTTAATTTTTATAAAAATCTTAATTTATTTAAAATGGTTCTGAAGTTGCATAGTTAAAATTTATTATGTAATAATGAATCTAACAATTTTAAAGCAAAAATTGTACATTGTGAATTCAAACGTTTTAATGCCAAGTATATAACAAAATAAACTATATGAATTAACAAACAAAATGCCAAGTATATAACAAAATAAACTATATGAATTAACAAACAAATAAAATGTTGGGAGATTTTAAAAATGCAATATGCAAACAAATCACAAAAAAATTAAAAAAACAGTTGTAGACAAAATCGGCATACTTATTTAGATTTATTTAGTTGTAAAAAACACAAAGTGAACGTGGATTTCTTTTTAAAAAATATATAATTTTGCGTTATTAAAAACGGTTATTAAAAATGATTGTAAATAAGGCTTTCATTCAGGCAGATATCAATATATTTTTTAACCATAAAACATTTAATTCTCTTCTAAGTCGGAAAAACATACAAAAATTATGTGCACTGAAAAAGTAAGCATATTTCGTAAACAGAAAAAATGACCACTGATCCAGATGACGAACGTAAACTGTGTGATTGAATGCTGAGTGGCTTAAAAATAAAAGGCAGTGTGACTGGTATGATAAGAGTTAAACTTAAAAAGACTGTCAATATATCCATAAATAAATTGGCCTGAAAATTATAGAAAATAATTTTTAACAAATTATAAATGTTTTTTGACGTTTTTCTCACACGAAAGAAATTTAAACTGCTTTTTATAACATCATTTAGAGAAATTCAGTTTGACACTATGCATCTTTTTGCAAAATGTATAAAAATGATTTGAAATAAAAATTAGCAAATAAATTTTGTGTTTTTAATTGAATTAAAAAATCTCATGAAAGTAAAAATATTTTATTTGCATTTCATATTCAAAATAACTAAAATCAAGACACGTGCCCAGAACTGACACTATATAAAAAGTTAGGTAATTGATAAATAAATTGCAATGGATGGTTCTTGCCGCTAATTGCTCATTTAAAGAAAACAGGCGAATATATAAAGAGGGATTTTTGAGGAAAAAGTTTTAGTTAGGTTTAAAATATCCATTTTTACAAATTAATTGGCGTATAATAAAATAATTTAATAATATAACGTTGATGATCTAATAAAATTAAACTTTCCCAAAGGCTCGCAAAAGCATCGTTGGTCCTGATAGCGTCCGCCGTTTCATTGACCTTATTTCTGCCGCCCCTTTTGTCGGCATGTGGGTCAGTTTGCGCTCCCATCTCCTCGGGCGACGCGAAAGGCGGGTCTTATTCTTGAATCGGAGTCAAGGTTGTGGACGGCTGCCGGTTGTCGCGCGATTTACAATTCGGGTCGTTCCACAGGTTTTGAACACTTGAGCCGAGCAGACCACTGACACCTGGAGGACGGTCTGCGATACCGCCGTGGCACCTCTGCTATTACTACCTTACAATACCGCTAATATACAACGTGCCATTCTTCTACTATTCTTTCTATCAGTTCTTGCGCGGACGGTTGCTTTTATTGTTTTCCAAGGTAAGCTTCAATCGTCTTGTTGAAAATGGTGTGCGTTTTTTAAATAAATTAATTAACTAAAGATGAATTCTATTAGGGGGAAAATAACTAGGTGGTAAAGTAACCACTCGTTCTTTGAGAAAATATAACATGGAGAGAAACACCTGACGCAACTTAATAATAATCGGTTACTTAAAACTTTTTTTTTCTTAAATCTTTTTTATTATTTTTATTCTCGTGCGTTCATTCTTCTTTTTTCTTTGACGGCAAGCGCTTACGCCCTTATTTTCAGCCTGGAGGTTTTTAACTTTAATTAAATAATTGAGAATTGATTTTGCTGCAACAAAGAACAATGTATTTAAGCCAACTAAGTTGGAGTGTCCGGGTTTATAAAGAAATCATGGAGCAGAATAACTTTCGGTCGTTTGTCTCATAAACAAATTTGTCAATGTATGTTTGCATTTATTATTACCTGCTTACTAACTGTATAAGCTGAAGTAAAGTTTTTGTTCATATTAACCCTTTCTGATTCGTGCGGCAGTGGTAGCGTTCTATGCAGTATTGACTCTGACTTCGTTTACCTTTCTTTCAGTGGAAGTACTATAAAATACTTTTCCCACACTACAACAATGCGGATGAGAAAATGAATTTAGGGTTGTTGGAGTGGAGGGAATTTCGAGCTATAGGCACCTTGCACTGGAACTCGGTTTATACATGAAGTATGCAATAAACATAGCGAGTCACCATAATGGATAATTACCGTATCTCCTACTTATCTTTCGTAGTATGCAGATCAACCGATCGAAATTTCGCGCGCTTTCGAGGGTTGATCTGCATACTACAAAAGATAAGTAGGAGATACGGTAATTTTTATTATGGTGACTCGCTATGTTTATTGCATACTTCATGTATAAACCGAGTTCCAGTGCAAGGTGTCTATGGAAATCGGAGTCAAAAATTTAAAACTTGGAGCTGGAAGCGAAGAACTTGGAGATAACCGCTTAAGAACGCTAAAATCTATTCCTAAGTCTAAGCCTAAACATAAACTTAAATCAATTTTTACTTATATCTCCAAGTGTCCAAACCCCTGAATTTTCATGACAACTTTGCTTACGACTACAAATACGCCGTACCATGCAAAGGTTAATCTATCAGTAATTACCTTTTTAGCATTTTGGAATTTGAGAAATTTGGAGCCAAAAAAACTTGAAGCTAAAAAGAGGTCATTTGTAACCGTAATTGGGAAACATGGAGTCAAACCTAAGCCACGCAAAAACCAAAGTAGTGACGTTCAACCTGTGTTTAATCCTGAGCATAATGCTAAACCCAAACCAACTTTTTATTTAGGACTCTAAGTTTCGGCTACAAGTTTTAAACATTTTATAAGAGGTCCATGTTCTTTGTGGGTCTAAAGACAACGCACCCATTTTTGTTCCTTCACTAGCATTTGAAAATTTTAACAATGAAGATTAAAAACTTTGGGCCCTTCATTATGAAAAAAAACCTATTATTTTACAAGAATTGAAACCATATTTAAAGGTGCGTATGCTGGTGTATCAGTGTAACGGTAACCGGCCAGAAAAGCCATGGGACGTTAGAGCTGGGTACTAAAGAGCCGGAAAAAGGGGGACCTAAGAGCCAAGCTGCGCGAACGAAAGGGACCAAAAAGCCAAATGGGAGATAATCATGAAAAACACAAAAGAGCCAAGAATGCAGAGAGATGGACTTAAGAGTCTGACTTTTTAGTACTAAAGAGCCAGAAAATAGGGATTTTAGAGCCTTTGACGGCGTTTTGTTTTTAAATAACGTTAGATAGCGTAATTTTGCTAATAAACACATTTAAGGGGACTTTAGAGCCATATTTTTTTACTCATTTTAACCAATTTGCTATTGAAACACATGCTGTTACGGAATATCAATTTTATTGTCCTATCTGTATATCCGTATCCCTATTACTAATTTGCCGAACTCATAACAAATTTTTATATTTTTTATGAATTATTTATGACATAATTATTTCAATTTTTGTGGCATTATTTTATTTTTTTTAAGAAAAACACTTTAAAAATTATAGCCGTACTTTTTTCAATGAAAACACCAGCTGCGATATTATTTATTTTTATGTTCATATAATAAAACCTAAATCTCGTATTAGGATCTAAATGTCCAGAAAGTCGACCCGGATGGAGCTTAGAAGCTCCTCCTTTATTCAAATAATAAAAAATAGTTATCAGTAGAATACATTATAAATATTTTGATGGTTTTATAATAACTTTAATTAATAATTTTGAATTACTTGAATATTTGAAATTTTGGAATTATTTTTAAATCTAACAAACGCGCCTAAGACGAGTTTTCCTGCTGAACGCATGATTTTTTTATTCTTACTATAATATAGTTTGTAAATTAAATAAATTATCTTAAGTAGGCTAATTAGGAAATTTAAATAACTCAAATATGTCTCTATTGGCTAAAATTTAGACATGTAAACGTAAGAGGGACCAAAAACCCAACTTAGTTAGTTTACTGGTCGTCGAAAAATACTTTAAGTATCATACTAAGCAGAGAGAAAGATTGTTTAATTAAAGATAAATTCTATCAGGGTGAAAATAGATGAGTCGTAAAGTAGCCACTCGTTTTTTGAGAAAATATCACGTGCAGAGGAACACATGACGCTACTAAACAATAATTGGTTACATAACCGCTGAAAACTTTTTTTTAAATTTTTCTTGCTCACGGGTTTATTGTGTATTTCTTCCTGGCGGAAAGCGGTTACGCCCTTAATTTCACCCTGGAAGACTTTAGCTTTAGAATAAAGTAATAAAGTTTGTTTTTTAAAAGCATGGAAAATAACAAAAAATTGTCGCAAATGTATGACAAATTAAACTTTACAAAAAATTACAAACCTATTTCAATGTTTCAAACTTTCGAATTTATATAAAAAAATAGTTTTATTAACGGTTTTTTAGCGAAATGCTTTTTGGTCCCTCCTACGATATGGATTTACGCATGTAAACGTTATTTGTAAACAGGTCTTTCTCTTTTTGCTCTTTGGTCCCTATGTGTCTCCCTTTTGGGTTCTTTGGTACCCAGCTCTAAGGTCCGGCAATTTCTTTCTCCAAATCTCTTTGCTTTTCTCCATTGACTCTAAAGAGACTTTTTTGGGACTCTTCGGTCCCAAAAAGTGCGGCTCTTAGGTTCCAAAATTACCGCTCTTTAGTACCCGTGGCTCTTCCGTCTCCAAATCAGTGTAACTCATACTGTTGTAATCCATGGCGCATTTTTTTGCTTTTTAATTGAAGCCACGATGTACTTGGTCACACTATGAATAGAATTGTATTACATCAAAAATTAATCTCCAACGCTTAACAAAAATACCACTTGTTTAAAATGCACGTTGTTTATTATATAAAACTTTTTAATAGAATTAACAATAGGGTAAGTCACTAAAAAGCCTAAGTTTTACATTTTATTCACCTTAAAAAGTATTCAGTAAATACTTCCGTTTTTAAAAATAATATTTACCTGCGGTTTTCACACTTTGTGTGCTTTTTTGTGTTTTTTTTCGTTTGTTGATATTCTGCTATTTCCAGTTGAAACCAAAGTTTTGCTTCAAAAAAAGCGAAATATGTATAAAAAAGCGTTTCGCTTCTTTCAGTTTTAAATTTTGTAATTATAAAAAGCTGTAAAAAACTCCATACAAAAAAAAACACCATACAAGAAAGTGATTTACAAAAATATAAAAACCCATTAGAAATCAAAATAGAGTCGATACTTAACAATCTAGACTAGAAAAATCTAGACATCAAAAAAATTAATTCTTTATTTTTTATTTTATGGTATATTTTTTAGTTATAATCCCAAAAAAATGTATACTAATAATACTAATACATTAACAGATTCTTTTAACTGATGGTGGTACCGGTTAGTGTTGTAAAAAATATTGATTTTCGATTATTTTAAGTAAAAGTAAAAGTAATTTGAAAAATTTTAATTTAAGTAAAGTAAGAGTAAAAATAATTTGTGATTTTTTAATGTAAGTAAAGTAAAAGTAAATGTAATGGGTCAAAATTTCATTTAAGTAAAATAAAAGTAAGACCTATTTTTTTAAGTAAAAGTAAGAGTAAAAGTATAATAAAAGTAATTTTGAAACGAAACAAAACACTGGTTTTTGGAGCTCCAGAGCTTTTTTCTAAAGTTTTTTTCTTAATTATATGTATAAATTATCATTTGAATAAGTTTTTGGTCAAAATAAATGGTTTTTGCGTGTTAGCTACTTAAAAAAATATATTCAGCCATTCACTTTACAACAATCCCATAGGTTATCTACCCATTGAAATTATTTAAATTAATTTAAGTATTTGCAGTGGAAGATCCGAGTAAGAGTAAAAGTAAAACTATTTGAAATTCGAAAAGTCGAATAAGAGTAAAAGTAAAAGTAATTGAAATTTCAAAAGTCGGGTTAAGTAAAAGTAATCCAAAATCTGTTACTTTTATTACTTTAAATAAAAGTAAAAGTAACTTTTTACAACACTAGGACCGGTACTTCTCTTTAACCTTAATAATATATTTGTATACTATATACGACTCGAAGTCCCCCACTTTCGGCTCCAAATTCCCTATTTTTTTTCTCCAAAGTCCAATTTCAAATGCCCTCGGCTCTATCAAACCTAAATCTAAAATTAACTTTTTAAAAAAATAGCAAAATATACACAATTAAATAAACTATTTTAGTTTTCACAGTTGTATGCTGCAACATTGTAAATTACGCATATATTTATATTTTTTCATGCTATGAATTACTTCTGGTTCGTGAAAACTATTATCTTTAACAATTGCATATTGGTGTAATATCTTGTTTAATAATACCATTTTACTAAATGAAAATGATAAATTAGATTTGTGCTCAGATTATCTTGTTGGGTCAGTTATAATAATATATATTTTTAGCTTAGATTTCAATACAGTTTGGAATGTTTTGTCTTGCAGTTCTAATTGCCTTAATGGTATGTAATTCTATTTTTAAACTAAATTATAACTATTATAATTCTGATCATAAATAACACAGATTTGACTGGTACAGTTGTCTGTTGAATAATTCGCTTTGATCCCCAAAACTGCGAGCCATATAATAACGAATTAAAGGTGCAGTCCTCTAAAATACGTAGTTAAGCTTCCAAGCCGTGTTAGTTTTTTTCTCACCTTTGTTGTGGTGACTTTTAAAACACACCAACCTTTTGTTTTGCACGGGTTTCTAATTTCGGTAGAAATTGATCCTATTTCTAAGTATTTTTGTTGTTTGTAATAAAAATTTCCAAAATGGTGTAATTGTGTTCCATGCCAATTATTGGACGTAAATTTTGATTTAAAAAGTATTGGTTTTTGGTAAACAAAATTTGAGTTTCGTAGTGTTTTTTTTCGATTTTTGTGTGGAAATGTCTCGGTGATTTTAACGATTCCGAAAATTTAAATTATTTTACACAAACATAAAACGGAAAATTTTAAAAAATTAAGTTTCAGCAATGAAAAATGACTAATCATAATTTAAAAAATGATAATTTGGAGGATTGCACCTTTAAAACAATGTTATTATTTATTTTTTTAATAACCACCTACGTTTTAAAGCCCTCCTTTTGTTTATTGTGTATTATATAAATAGTCCATTTGTTTATTCACAAAACAACAAACAGCCTAGTGTAGTTCTTCTGTAGTTTTATAAAAATATCATTATTGTCACTTTTAATGCCAGACAGAAAGGGCTGCAATATAAAGCGCACAAATATCTTAAAATAGAACCATTCTATTTAGATGAAGCACAAATATCTTAAAATTTAATCAAATATCTTGCCATGAAGCACAAATATCTTAAAATAGAACCATTCTATTTAGATTTCGTACAAGGATAGCCACTCAGTATTATATAAGAATTTAATTCATGAAAAGTGCCTTTTTAAAACGATTAATAAAAGCAAATGTATCGAGATGGTTAGATTGATGACAGATACATGCGAAATTTTTGTATTTTAAAAAATTAAAAACTAAAAACAACAAACTAACAAAAACATTAATAGGCTAAGTGCATGAAAATTGGAGTAGCATTATATAAGTTTGCCAGTTGCAATTTTTTCACATTTGCACCATTGTGATTAATATTTGTAACAATTATAGAAATTTTATTTTGAGAATATTTAATTGTTTGGTTAATTTTAGTAGATAACTCATCAGGTGACAATGATTTTTTTAAAAATTACTTTTTATAGGCTAGCTACACTCAAGCAATACCGATTGACAATGGAGTTGTAGGTAATTATTTTATTTTAAAAAATTGAAATTATTATTGATTAGTGATGCTCTTCGATGCTGAGCTCTGGAGCTCCACGCTATATTTTTATTCTAAAATTTTGTTGCGAACTAAATTTTTTTAGTCTTATTGTGTAGAAACATTAAAATTAATTCTAAAAATGCAACTAAAACCATATTTCAAGATAAAACAAGTTTATGTTTATTTATTTAAGTTGTACTTATTTAAAACGGTCAAGCTCCAAGACTCTGGAGCCGTCTCTCTGTGTTTAATTGATTGTAAGCAGAGTTCCGGAGTTTGATACATGGCGGTCGAAAAACTAATGTTATTGATTTAGATACCATTTAAAGGTATTTACATTGATATATTAAATATTGATATAATGATATTGAAACGTAAAGAAGACACTGTTATAAAACCTTTTTTGTCTGGTTTGTCGAAATTCATATTTAATTTTACCAGTATTCGTCAGCAATACTAATTATTTCTGCAGCTACAAGCAATATAAATTTTTAGGTTTACCGCAGGTGACATGCGAAGACGAAGCTGTGTCCATGGTATTTAACACGCAGCGACCCTTCACTGGGAGAATATTCGTGAAGGGGATGGCGGAGAGGGACAGTTGCTCCTCAGACTACAGCGGCAACCAAGGATCCTCTGTCACCTTCACCCTTGGCAATGGGGGCTGCAACATGAGGAGGCAAAGAAAGGTTGGCACTTCATTTTTCTTAGTTGCAAACATATTGGAAAAATGAATTTCCGCGTTTTATGATGTAAAAAATATTAGATTTAAAAGTGCGGTACCGAGTAATCTTTTTGGTTACAGATTTGTATAATTTTAAAATAAAACTTTACTCCAGTTTTTAAATAATTTTATTTTTTCGCTGAAAATAATTTAGAAGTCCAAAATATTTTCAAAGAATTGAGAACTTTAAAATTTTGATTTGTTTGAAAAATCTTAAAATTCACTCCAACCCAAATGAAATAAAGAAATTTTTAGCATAGGCAAGGGAGTTTGGGTTGGCTTTTGAAAACGACAGTTTGAAGTCGTGAACACCTAAATGTTAAGCCTCCAAGTTTCATTTTGACGACTCAAAATTTCCAAAATTTTGCGGTAGTTCCACGTTTTTTACTTACGGTTCCAAAAATCCGGTGCAATTAGAATCAAAAAAATTGTAAACATGGTGTCATCTTTTTTTATATTTTAAGAAAATTTGACTGAAAATCGTCGATGTTTTAAAAATTTTTTTTGCCATTTTGCTATTGAAGCTAAATTTATGCCTAAGTGGTTGTAACAAAGATATTTTTCAGAGAAATTTTTCAAGTAAAGATGTTCAAAAAGGTCTATTTCACCAGAAAAAAATCTGAATAATTTTAAAGTGGGTGAAATACAATTTATTTAATTCAACAAAATTTGTTCATTCGTATGACAAATTTTCGAGCGTAGTAAAAGTGAAATGTTACAGTGGCAAAAAAATTTTATTGTATTTTATTGTGCAGCGAAAAGTTATTCTGAGCAAAATTTGCCTTTACGGAATAAGGTGGATTGTGGCAGCCTAACTAAGTGCGCATAACAAAAAACGACAACTTTTATATAAAAAACTTTAAAACATCTAGGTGTACTGTTTGTATTGCGGTATTATTATTGTTATTTGTTTTTGTATTGTTGGCAAAACATGGGTGCAAGTGCAAGTGGCAGTTTGTATTATTTGCATATTTTTGTTGCACTTAAAAATCTGAAAGCTTAAATTGAAAGTTAAATTGGAAGTTAGCTAAATTGAATTTGTCATATTTTGACAGAAAGTAATATTGGTTTATATCTGTATAGAAATGGCAATACTTAGAAATTGCAATACTTTTTGAACTCCTTTCAAAACAAAGTTTTTGTTGAATTTGCATTTTATTTGTAAAGATCAACACCATAATATCAATATATCCTCACAACCGTAAAACCTAAAATTTTAAGGCGAATATCTATCAACTTTTCGTGTTACCATTAAGTAATATCAAAAATAGTTTTTATACAATAAATGGTCTTTTAATGTTTTTGGAATATGAACTTTGGTTCATCCCTTTACCTGTCTGATTCAATATCGCTTACGCATTTTAACGCATAAGTGGAAGCGGACTGTTTTTCGGAAACCCAGTGCACTTTGGACCCCCAGAGCGATAGGATCGGCCGTTTTAATTGCAGGAGGTTGGGGCGATTTTCGGCACTTTGGTGTGGATTTAAAGTTATTTGATAATGCTCCACTTAGTGCAGGAGAAGTGGAAAAACCAGGATTATTTTCCTCCGCCTTTCTGTGCCGCGAAAATTCTTTTGTAATCGTTTTAAAAAGCGTCCTAATCACTCAGTTTAAAATAGTCTGTTTCACCACCTGGGGCAGTAGTGTCAGTTTTAGGGGGTGGGTGGGGCCTTTTGATGGCCGTGAATTTGATAGGCGGAAATTCAATTGTCGACACTCAATGACCCGATGAGTTTCTGAAAAGAAGAGTGAGTCTTTCTTCTCAGAGCGCGCCACACAATAAGCGCCCAATATGGGTAAAAGCGTGTACGAAACTCCGATTGCGCAATTTTTTATACAACATTGCCTCGCATAGTGTTTTTATCGGACAATTTTTCTAAAATTAAGCGTTTTCTTATAGTTGAATCGCTTGTTAAATGTATCATTATCCAATCGCAAGATCAAAAGGGGGCCTTGAAAACCGTCATACCTCAATGACCAGACCACACCTCGGACACTCCTGAGTTTTAAAATAAGTCATGATCCCTCGTGATAACGCAAGACAGAATATTGAAAGAAACAAAATAATTTTAATAGTAATTTATGACATGTACATATATAAAGAAGGAATAAGTATATATAGGAAAGTGTATATTTTATGTAAGTAAGGCACTTGTAAAATATAATTCACTATTTTTAAATTGAGATCACTTTTGTTTTTATAAAATTTTAATTTGATTGTTTAATTTATTTAAATAGAATTGTAGTTTAAATGACACGTTTCATGGCTTCAAAAAAATTTTTATTAAAAATAAAATTAAAATTTCATTAATTAAAAATCGTGCGGTTAATGTTGGACGATATGCTTTTATGTGGGCATCTTTTTTATGTTACCTTTCTTGGCTACCTTTCTACCTCCCTCCTAACTAATTTTACCTGTTCTAAGTTCCAACTTGTCCCAAACTTTTTCTAATTCATTTTAATTATACAAACCTTGTCCGCAAGACATATTTGGTCACTTCACAAAATCGCTGTCTAGCTTTCTGTTTACGTATATATAACTTCAAAGGAAATTAAGTGTAGGTGCCTCCGTTTTGTCATAAATAGCTTTGAAGACATTTTTTATGCCTACGACCTGCTCCCATTGCTAGTTTTTCTGCTTGTGAACACCCAAAGAAGATTTTTGTGCTTCTTATCAAACTACAATATTTCAATTCTAGCTTGTTGCCAAATAAAATTGTTTTATCAATTTTATCTTATCTATCTTATCTATCAGAACGTACATTTATATCGAAACATTTATTATCTTTGATTGAAATCTTACTATACCCATAAGGAAAACAAAAAAATAGTGTTTTCGTTAAGTGTTTTTTCGTTTCAGGTTTTCTTAATCTGCAAAAAAAATATTGTTTTTGTTTCTAAAGTTTTGAAGACTTCGCTTTTCAAAAAAATTTTTGCTGGTGTTTGTTTTTCTTCTTGAGGATTTTATCCTGAAAATAAGAATATTTAAAAAATCAGTATTTATCCTTAATAATGGGGTTTTTGAGTGTCGTTTAAAGGATGTGGGTCGTTATAGAAAAGAAAATCGCTTCATAGTATGATTTGTTTGTTATAAGTTCCAAAATTCACAAAAAAAACTCATAAATTTGACTCGTTTAAACAGGTCACCGTTTTTCAGCAAGGAACAATACAAAAACGAATCAATTGAGCCTCAACAATAATACTTATATCGATACCTAGCAATTTAAAACACAAAAAACACAACTCGCATTTTCGATAATAATACTAATATTTTTGTAAGTTTTTTTATTTTATTCTGAAATAAGGAATAATAATCTAACGTGAAAATTTATAATCTTTTATTTTTGCATTAAAAGTCGATTTAACAAACACTGAAACATTTTTAGTATACTTTTTATTGGTAAAAAGTGGCTACATTTAAGAGAAATCATTGCTAAGATATTATTTTTGTCATCTAATAATTAAGTCGTACTTGCTTTTGTAAAAAAAAAATTGCTTAATACGGTATTAGGCTCATAATCAGAAAAACGAAAAAAATTAACCAACAAAAAAACACTAAAAAATAACACGAAGAAGTCATAAAAGAAAAAATATTCGTCACAAAATATTTGTTTTGTTGTAATTTTCCTAATTTTCATTAATTATTTTAGTTGGGTCCACAAAGAGGAGTGGAGCAGTCCATGACAGTTATAATTTCCTTTCATGACACTTTTATCACCAAAGTAGACAGGGCATACCGCTGCACGTGTTTCTTCATGGAAGCGGACAAGGTCGTCACATCCCAGTTTGAAGTCAGGTAACTACCATTTTTTATATTAAGACACAAAATTATCTTGGGGGATAAAGTAAAAACCACATTTTTGCATATTTGAAATATATATTTTCGATTCATAGCTGTTTGTTTACCAAAAATACAGAAACTATACTTTTGCATGAATATATAATGTCACATAAAATCCCGGTTTCTTGTACAACTAAAATGAACTATGATGTTTTACGTAAATTATTTTTACCGTGGAAAACGTTTAAAATCTGAGAAAAAAAAAAACATAGAAATTTCATCTTGCTTATAAAGCCATCCCTCTTAAAAAAATTCAGCGCTTTAAAAATCAGTGTATTAATACTATATGTTATTATTAGTTTTTCAATCGCGGAACTTAAAATTATATTTTAAAAAAATCCGCAAGAAATATTTTTATTAAAAAATAACAATATTACTATAAAAACACTTTGCAATTAATCGTTGACTCTAAAAAAGAGTCATAACTTCCCAATATTGATGCAACTTTAAAAGTCAATTATCATTCTATTTGTATTAACAAAAATACAAAGGTGTTTTCAGTTCAGAATATTAAATTCTATGCGTTCTTATATGTGTTTTGTAATTTTATTAATTATCAGGTTAAGAGTTTAAAAAACAAAAAAATGATATCTTAGGTGTTTTAAAAGTATTACAAAAGATATGACTGCTTTTAATAGTCAAAGATTGAGGTACGGGGTCTTTAGAGCCACAAGCAGGGAACTTGGAGCCATCGAAAGTTTTTGGGAACTTGGAGCCACGAGCAATGGGAATTTGGAGCCTTTCAAAAAAATTGGTTTGGGGTAAAATTTAGGTTTCGCTTAGGCTTAAGTACACGTTTTAGCGATTTTTATTTTTGGCTCCAAGTTCCCAATTTACGGCTCCAAGTTCCCAACTTACGGCTCCAAGTTCCCTATTTTTGGCTCCAAGTTCCAGCTCCAAGTTCCCTAGGCTCCATCGACCCTAAATCAAAGATTGATTGCTAAGTGCTTTAGTAGTATTTTTATTTTTAATTAAAAATTTTTGGCTAACGCTGTTTCACTCGACAAAATTTCACTCGACTTTTCGGTCGAAGGTTAAGCCTGCAAGTTCCTAAGCCTAAGCGAAGCCTGAAAAACAACCTAAACTTTATCAAAAAGCTGCGCGGAAAAGTTTAGGTTGTTTTTTAGATTTCGCTTATGCTTAGGAACACATAAGCATAGCTTCGACCGAAAAGTCGAGTGAAATTTTGTCGAGTGAAACAGCGTTAGCCATTTGTTAAAATTTTTCTCTTTGATGTCTTTCTTATTTTTCGTTTCGAGACTCAGTACTAAAATTAACATAGAATACTGTACTAATTTTTGAAGTAGTGAGTTTTGTTAAGAGAGATTGGTCTAGTGAAATACATCTGTGTTGTGCCAGAGTGATGAACATGATTACTAAAAGATGTTTCTTGGTCCTCTATTTATTAGCTATTTAAACTACAAGTATACACGGCAGCCATGCGGATGCCATACCTTTTTTTATTTTTTCCGTTCTATTTATGTTTTGTAAATGTAGTGAAATCCTTATTTTCTACGTGAAAGTGTCGTGTTTTATCACAAAAACTTGTCATTTTACTAAAGATTAAACGCTATTGGAAATCCCCAAATAGTCTAATTTTTTAGCTTAATTTTTGTAAACATCTTATTTTTTAATTCCGGTCGTTAATGTGAAAATGTGTTATTTAACAATAAAATGGCTATTTATTTAATATCAAATTTTATATTCATTTGAAAATTTGCAACAAGAATATTCGTTAACGTTTATTTTCAATTTTAGAAAAATATTATTTTTCATCCAGCAGATGTCCGTTTTTAGTTTTAAATACGTTTTTAGTTAATCTGCACATTTGCATCTATTAACATCTCTTATAAAGAACTTTTTTCTTATTGCATTTTTTAAAATTCTGTTTGGAGGCCCAAATTTCAAAATTTTTGAATTCAAAAGACATTTTAAAACAATATCCAAAAATTATGAAACTTATTTTTATACAAAAATAGTTGTCATACAGAAAGAAACAGATTATTCATTTCAAAAATCGCTGTCATAATTTTTTTTTTTGGTTTTCATCAACAAAAGTTCGAGC
>JASAMX010030810.1:0-23371 GCA_030248175.1 Microlaimidae sp. YZB2_3 | reverse complement strand
TTAATGTCGTACTTGGCGTCGTGTATTTGTGGATGACTCAGTTGTCAAAATGCTCAGGATACCAGATTGTTTGGGATGACTCAGTTGTCAAAATGCTTGGGATGACAGATCGCTCAGGATGACTTGGTTGTCAAAATGTTTGGGATGACAGATTGCTCAGGATGAATCAGTTTACGGTTGTCAAAATGCTCAGGATTACAGATTGCTTGGGATGACTCGGTTGTTAAATTGCTTGAGACAGATGTTATTCCGGCGTCCGGTATTATCATCAGATGAGTAAGTAAGTAAGAGAGTAAATAACTTCCTAACGCTTCCTTTGATTTTAAATAAATCTGCCGAATCACCTCTATATAGGTTGAAATATGAAACATATATACAACTGACAACGAAAAATCCATTGATAATCACAAATTTGTGATTCGACAATTTGTGCGGTTGGTCATGCCGTATATGCAAATTTTATTTTAAAAAATTATAGGGTAGTGCATTTAATTTTGGCACTTTTCCAAATTGGGTATTTTTGATTTTGGACTATATCTTTGGTAATTCTGGACGGAATATGATGTTTGATAGCTCAAATGAGAGCTAATTATATGTAGATGACTGTCGTGAGCTTTTTATTTGTTATGCTATGATATTTTTATGTGAAATTGTGTAATTTACAAAAAATAAAATTGTTACTTGTTTTTAGAACATGGGCAATTTATGATTACGCAATAAATTGGTTTAAAAATTAAATTGTTGTGGTAAAATTTAGTCTATTTTCCAAATTTTTAGTCCCCGTGGTTCTACGTTGCGTCTGTTGTGAGCAATCGTTATAAAATAAAATAGTGTAAATTCGGCACACATTGCTGTAAGTAAAAACGGGTTGAATAAGTGGTCGGGTGTTAATTGTAGTAGTAAATAGTTAAAAAACAACGTTAACATGTGTAGGGGTCATACCACTGCACTCATAGGTGGGCAGCCTCTCGGATTTTAGGGGGGTGTCTGGCAAGACCCAAATTTTGAGAGGGGATGTACCCAATATTTCCGCGCTGCCTTAAAATGGGCTTAAAACGTGTAAAAAAACGTAAAACAAGCTTATAAATGCTTTAAAACTGTGTAAAATTAAAATAATACCTTATTGCAACTTATAAATTTTATTTTTTAATTTTTTTAATAATAATGTGTTTATATATTCTTTAGAATTAGATTAGAAATCATAGTTTTTTTTAATAATTACATAATAATAGAATAGTAATTATATTGTCTTGATTATAAAGTGAAGTATCACAAACTTTTTAATCCATAATCTTATATTTAATTAAAGATTATATACATACATGGGCGTAGCTAAGGGGCTCTAGACCCCCCTTTTGGGTCGGCAAAGGGAAAATTGTGGAGTTCGACCACCCTTTTGGGTTGCCAAGGATAAAAACTTGGGGGTCTAGAACAGTGGCGTGCCCAGAATTTCATTTGGGGGGCGGTCTGGGAGTTGGAGTAAATACTAACACTGAAGGGGGGCGGGAGCCCCCCAGTGATGGGGTCTGGGGGGCGAGAACCCCTCAGCGGGGTCAAAGGGCAGAGCCCCTTGTCAGGGGGGTCCGGGGGGCAGAATGCCCCTGGGGGAAAAATTTTTATTTTAAGGCGCTAAAATACACCAGAAATTTTAATTCCAGATGATGTTTATTACAAAATTTAAGGTTTTTTTTATCCATTTACATTTAAAACAGGTGTTTAAAACGTTAATAAAAGGTTAATAATGTTTAATTAATGTTTGTTGAATAATAGGAGAAAAAAATGAAGTATATGACATAAACAAGGCAATAAACACTCCGCGCGAAGCGCAGAAAGTTTTTTAGTCCTTTTATAACGCTTAAAAATTTTTCTCCGGGAGGCGAATTCGGGGGGTTCCCCGGGTACCCCAAATTTAAGGGGGGTGTCAGCAAAATCCAAAATTTTGGGGTGTATAACCACCCAACCCCCCCTGGCCACCTCTGACTGCACTTAAACTCGATTAAGGGGTCCTTTTAAAAAGTGCCGAAATTAAATGCACTTTTCCCTTTAATTTTGCTCATTTTGATAACATTTGGCATTTTAGCTGTAACTTTTTGCCAATTACACGTTGAACAACAAGTAGAAGCTTAAATTAAAGAAAACCGTCTGGAGATAATGATAGGCTTTGTAAATTTTTGAAAATGATGATTTTTTGACTGAGAAACAATCGATTGTTTGTAAAGTGCCGAAATTAAATGCATACATTTAATTTCGGCAATTTTCCATTTTTTAAAAAACTGATTTAATTAAGTAAAACAACAACTTTCGTACAGTGAAACTTTTATGACGCAACGCAGTATCGTAAAAGCTTTAAAATGAGCTATCAAACATGAAAATCGGGCCATACAGTAAAAAGTTACATTGGAAAAATGAAAAAGTGCCGAAATTAAATGCACTACCCTAACTTGGCCGAATAAAATCTATATAACTTGAAACTCCAAACATAGATACAACTGACAGCGGAGAATCAATTGATAATCACGATTTTGTGATTTGACAAATTGTGCGGTCGATCATGATGTATATGCTAATTTTATTTAAAACAATTATAATTTGGCCAATCATAATCTATATGACTTGAAATTGGGAACATAAATACAACTGACAATAAAGAATGGATTGATTATCACGATTTTGTGATCTTGCAGTCAATCATGACATATATGCAAATTTTATTTAAAACAATTATAACTCAACAAAATAAAATCTATATGACTTGAAATTCAGAACATAGGTCGATTTTGTGATCTGACAAATTGTGGGGTTGATCATATATGGTACAAATTTTATTTAAAACATTTATAACTCGGCTGAAGAAAATTTATATGACTTGAAATTTAGAACATAAATAGATAGAACTTGTAACAGAGAATCAATTGATAGCAATGTTTTTTTGATTTAACATTTGTGCGGTAAATGTAAATGGGATTTACAGTTAGCAAGCTTATACCATAAAGCACAGGCAATAACACGGGTCTTAAGTTTGCTGGTCTTTTAACAAACATATATATAACTGACAGCAGAGAATGGATTGATAATCACGATATTTTGTAATTTGAAAAATTGTGCAGTGGATCAGATAAATAATTTTTCCTGTATAGACACCTTGCACTGAAACGCAGTTTATACATGAAGTATGCAATATACATAAGTGTCACCATAATGGATATTTACCGTACTCCTACTTATCTTTTCGTAGTATGCAGATCAACCGATAGAAAGCGCGCGAAAATACCGTATCTCCTACTTATCTTTTCGTAGTATGCAGATGAGGCGATAGAAAGCGCGCGAAATTTCGATCGATTGATCTGCATACTACGAAAAGATAAGTAGGAGTACGGTAATTATCCATTATAGTGACACTTATGTATATTGCATACTTTATTTATAAACTGCGTTTCAGTGCAAGGTGCCTATATATTTTTCTGATTAATTTGCTAACTTTTTTCAAAATTAAATCCTTCTATGATATTCCCTGGACTGCAAGGTTTGTAATAAGACTTTGTTTAGTCCAATTTGGTTTGTGGTTGGTAAGACGGTCCGTACCCCTTTAGGTGATAATGTGTTGTCCAGCATAAAGATGTCCATGTTAATTTTATTTATTTCAACCGCCTTATGAAGATACTCCCCGAACTATAAGCTTTTCAATGATATCTCATTTAGCTCAATCTTTTTTGTGGTTGGAAAGGCAAGCCCATCCCCTTTTTTGTGAAAATTTCTTGTCCAGCATAAAGATGTAGATGTTCATGTTGTTTTTATATAATCGACACTCATGAAATTTTCCAGACTGATTTTTGCTATGATATCTCATTTAGCTTAATCCGTTCTGCAGTTGGAGAGTAGGGTCTTTCGCCGTTTTAGCGAAAATATGTTGTCCAGTATTTAGACGTCCATGTTTATCTTTCCAAAAAATATTTTGGCTTTCCATCGACTAATTACTCTAACCAATAACTTTGATCCAATTCAAAGATAAATATTTTTTCAAACTTACAAAGTACATAGAGACTCCTTTTTGTGAAAATTTGTTGTCCAATCTAAAGATGTCCATGCGATATTTTTAAATGTCACTCTCTTTATGATATTCCCCTGTCTATAAGCTTTGCAATGATATCTCATTTACATTTACACACAAACGCACACGCACACACTCATGTGCGCGCACACACACACACATTACGTCTATTTATATAGATATTGTGGCTTATTTTGCCGCAGTAATGACGAATTGAATTTACTATTTTTATAAAACCAGTGAACAGCTCTAATAAAATACTTAGTTTATTTTGATTTGAGTTGATTTATTTTCTTTGCCACAATACAAAATAAAACATTGATAATAATATCAGTAGTCATGGGCAGTTCTGGTTCCGGATGTTCGGGCAAAATTTGGAGTTTCGGTTCCTGTTCCGGATTTTTGGAAAATCTTAGTTCCGGGGGTTTTGCAGTTTAATAGACAGTTCTGGTTCCGGGTTCCGAGCTAAATTTGGAATTCCGGTTCTGGTTTCTGTTCCGGATTTTTGAAAAATCTTAATTCCGGTTCCGGTGTTTCGGGGTTTTGCAGTTCCGCCCATCACTAAACTAATGTTTATATTTATGCAAAATAAAATAAATTAAACAATAACTAGTGAACTGAAAAATAGTTTTGATAAAACTCAAACAAGAAACAAAAAATAATTTACGATTGAGTTGAAAGGCATGCACACGGAAATTTGGGCAAACACACTAATTTTTAGGGTGTTAATAAGTTTTAATTTTCGGTACTGAATATGAAAAAAAAACTGTTTTTTGGATTGTAAAATAGTTTCATAGATAACCCTATGTCAAACTATTACAATGAATTTCAGTATAAAATAAAGGTGGAAAAAACTATAGGCACCTTGCACTGGAGCTCGCTTTATACATGAAGTATGCAATACACATAGTGAGTCACCATAATAGAAATTACCGTATCTCCTACTATCTTTCGTGGTATGCAGATCAACAGATCGAAATTTCGCGCGCTTTCGATCGGTTGATCTGCATACTACAAAAGATAAGTAGAAGATACGGTAATTTCCATTTTGATGACTCGCTGTTTATTGCATACTTCATGTATAAACCGAGTTCCAGTGCAAGGTGCCTATAAATTCAACAACTAATATGTTTAATACATAATTTTTATCTGTCGTATGTCCATATTTTTGACAACAGAAATCGTGAGTGAAAAATGGTTATTCTAATTTGTTAATATAGATTCTAGCCAGTGATCCAGCTGTAATAAAAATAGCGGGTATGCAATAATGTCAGTTTGTGTTGCAAATACGATCATTTTTCTAATAAAACAATTAAGATGATAATGATTGTCTCATCCGTGGAGTGCAGACACTGTTGCATGCCGTACAACTGCAGCTGCCTGAATTTTCTTTGGATGGGAATGGAGGAATGTGACTGACCGTAGGAATGCTGATTGTATTACTACAGTACTACGTGTGATACTCCAATGGCCAGCAGGCGGATAATAGGATTAAAAAATCAAAACCCAATTTTTTCATTTTTCACACGGCGGTGACAATTGTGGCCGGATTCTTTGCCAGGAATGGTCGAGTGAGATTGGCTGGGTTCGGTCCTCGCACCAAACTGCGATCCGGGCCATTTGCCAAACCAGATTTTCCGCTAAAAATATTTTGTAATTATAGTGTTAGACGTAAAAATGCAGTCAACTCAACTTCCGAAAAGCCGTTTGTTTGAACTAGAACCGCTTTAATTTTACTTTGTTTCTGAATTTAAAAAATTTGCTGCTAAGCACAAATTTTAGTGAAAAACAAAAAAAAACTTGTGAACAATGCCTTCTTTAAACGTTTGGATACTTGGCGGAGTACCACTCACTGTCACTACATTAGGTATAAAATAGCTGACACTACAGTGCCTTAATTGGCGTATTAAACGCAAAAGCTTATTGACATAACACGTATTTTTCTCTCATCCCCTCATTTATCTTAGCCCTATTCTCTTCCATTGTGTTCCAAACATCGTCGACAACACTGTTTTTTAAGGATAACCAAATTTTTCCGAATGAGAAAAAAAAATTCAACATTTGTTGGCGATAATACTACACAGCAGAACACCACGGAAACCCAAAACAATATAGCCAAAAAAAATAATTTACGGTGATCAAAAATCTTAGCATCGGCATAAAACGAAAATACTACCTAAAATTTTAGTAGTAGGGTAGTGCATTATTAATTTCGGCACTTTTTTGTTTTTCCTATGTAACTTTTCGCTGTATGACCCGATTTTCATGATTGATAGCTCATTTTGAAGCTTTTACGATACTGCGTTGCGTCACAAAAGTTTTACTGTACGAAAGTAGTTTTTTACTTAATTAAATCAGTTTTTTAAAAAATGGAAAATTGCCGAAATTAAATGTGTGCATTTAATTTCGGCACTTTACAAACAATCGATTGTTTCTCAGTCAAAATATCATATTTTCAAAAATTTAAAAGCCTATCATTATCTCCAGACAGTTTTCTTTAATTTAAGCTTCTATTTGTTGTTCAACGTGTAACTGGCAAAAAGTTACAGCTAAAATGCCAAATGGTATCAAAATGAGCAAAATTTGGGAAAAAAGTGGATTTAATTTCGGCACTTTTTAAAAGGACCCTCCTAATCGAGTTTAAGTGCAGTGCTATGACCCCTACACATTTCAACGTTGTTTTTTAACTATTTACAACTACAGTTTAACACCCAACCACTTAGGGTAGTGCATTTAATTTCGGCACTTTTTTTGTTTTTCCGATGTAAGTTTTCACTGTATGGCCCGATTTTCATGTTTGATAGCTCATTTTGAAGCTTTAACGATACTGCGTTGCGTCACAAAAGTTTCACTATACGAAAGTAGTTTTTTACTTAATTAAATCAGCTTTAAAAAAAAAATGGAAAATTGGCACTTTAAAAACAATCGATTGTTTCTGAGTCAAAAAATCTTCATTTTCAAAAATTTAAAAGCTTATCATTATCTACAGACAGTTTTCTTTAATTTAAGTTTCTACTTGTTGTTCAACGTGTAACTGGAAAAAAGTTACAGCTAAAATGCCAAATGGTATCAAAATGAGAAAAATTTGGGAAAAAAGTGCATTTAATTTCGGCATTTTTTAAAAGGTCCCCCTTAATCGAGTTTAAGTGCAGTGCTATGACTCCTACACATTTCAACGTTGTCTTTTAACTAATTACAACTATTTATAACGATTGCTCACCACAGACGCAACGTAGAACCACGGGGACTAAAAATTTGGAAAAAAGACTAAATTTTACCAGGACAGTTTAATTTTTAAACCAATTTATTGAGTAATCATGAAATGCCCATGTTCTAAAAACGAGTAACATTTTTTTTATTATAAATCACACAATTTCACATGAAAATATCATAACATAACAAATAAAAAGCTCACGACAGTCATCTACATATAATTAGCTTTCAGTTGAGCTATTAAACGTCGTATTCCGTCCAGGATTACCAAAAATATAGTCCAAAATCAAAAATGCCCAATTGGGAAAAGTGCCGAAATTAAATGCACTACCCTAATTCAACCCGTTTTTACCTACAGCAATATGTGTGCCGAAATTACACTATGTTATTTTATAACAATTGCTCACCACAGACGCAACTTAGAACCACGGGGACTAAAAATTCGGAAAATAGACTAAATTTCACCAGGACAGTCTGAAAATGCCCCCCTCGTTTTATTGGGGGATTCGACCCCCCCCGTTTTATTGCCCCCTCCCGCCAAGAAATAAAAAAGTACCCTAAAATTATGACGCCATTTTTGACCTATGATGACGCCATTATAGCAAATTTTTTGCAGTTTTTGGCCTATTTCAATGTATTTTAAGCCATTTTAGACCTATTTTTACCTTATTTTCGCTTTTTTTGTTCCTTTTTTCCTTTTTCTCTTCTTTTTTTCTCTTTTTTCTCCTTTTGTCTCTTTTTTTTTCTTTCCCCCTGCCTGTCCCCCAGTCTTATTGCCCCCCCCCGTTTCAAAAAAGTTGCCCCCCCCTTTTAAAATTGCCCCCCCATAAAACCCGGGGGGCAGTGCACAGGTCTGCCTGGTTGACGCTGAAAATTAGAATGCAGACATGAAGGCAGTGCACAGGTCTGCCTGGCTGACGCTGAAAATTAGAATGCAGACATGAGGGGATCAATTAAAATTGTGCGGTAATGACGAGTTTTTTTTAAACAAATAAGAACGCAGATTTTTTTTAATTCCATTTTTTCGCAAAATATACAAAAATTAACCAACTTTAGCCCTTAAAAAATTTGCATTTAGGTTACAAATTAAGTAATTTGATAAATAATTATTAAAATACAGTTTTTAATCTTTGTTATTAATCCACTTTAGTAAAAAATTTTGAATTTTTTTTTGTTAAATAGTCGATTCAATACTGCAAATATCGCGGTCAGCTAGATTTTATTTGCCTATAGTGGCTGTGCCTCCCACTTCCGTTTTATTGCCTTCTCCGCCCAAAAATGAAAAAGTACCAAAAAAAATAATTGTGGCCTCATTTTTAATCTATTAATGACGCCATTTTCACAAAAAAATTTTACAAAGTTTTTAACTTATTTTAACACATTTTAAGCTATTTTAGATTTATAATTGTTATAGTGCACGTGGCTGTTCGTTTAATTTAGTAATTATACAAAAAACCCTTTTATTTGGGTTTATTTTTTAATATTAAAAAAAACCTGGATTAAATCTTGACACCAGAAAAAATTAGTTGAATTATTTCAGTCGATTTGACGCAAAAACAATTCCCTCCTTACTTCTTACGTATTATTTGTCCATGTTGAACATACGGTTTGGAAAATGCTAATTATTCTACAAACGACCAAACATTGGGATATACTAAAAAAATTTAAAAAGAAGAAAAAATTCTTTCTTACCATGATGATGTAAGGTTGATAAACCCACATTTAAACCCCTAAAATCCTGTGCAAAGCAGATACTAAAATTTTTCCCCAAACAAACATAATCAGCAATTTAATTACAAACCTTAGCAAGCTGGGATCCGGGCCTCGCCTCAGCGTGGCGTCAGGTCCGTTGGCCGTGGAACGGCACGCCGAACGAAATTCTGGCTTTCGATGGCTCTGGCGCTCAAATTGGACATCAGGTCTTCGCGAAGTGCCAGCTGCCTCCACATTGCTTGTGCTTTTCGCCCCTGGGAAAGGATTTTTTAAAGATAATATTTATTTTTTATTACTTTAAAAAGTAATCGAAAAAGTAATGTCACTATCATTTTAAAATTATCTATACGATGGGTGTTACCAGGATCAGATGGGCAGCTTCTTAGATTTTTTTTTGGGGGGGTATACTTGACCCCTGAAATTAGAGGGAATCCAATTTTTCTTTGGAGTTTCCCCAAATACTGTATTTTTAGCGTTTTTAGTACTGCTAAGTTTAGGCATACTGTATTTTTAGCGTTTTTAGTACTGCGAAGTTTAGGGCGTGAGATGCCTGGGATACCCCCAAATTTTAGAGGGGGGAAGAGGAGTGTCGGCAGTTTTAAGATTTGTAGGGAGGTATAGCCCCTTCCTAAACTTCCCTCCTGCCCACCTATGGATGTCACGATTAGGTTTGCAAAATCGAAGGCGCAAAAGATGGAACACTAATAATACCACATAAATGTGGATTCTACTACCATTTAAAACGAAAATTAATATTAAATAGTAAATTTTTAAATAAATTTTAATAAAAATACGAACGTTATTTCCACGAACGTTATTTTATAATAATAGCATTTCCACATATGGGTGGTGCAGGTAGCGTATGAGATACAATATAAACGTAAACTGAATAAAAAAGGCTGACAATGCTTTCCACAACTGACATAAATTTTTATTGTGAATATTTAAAAAAAAAAATCTAAATCATCAATAAAACTTTTTCTATCATTGGTTGAAGGTTGTCTGTCCTACCTTCTCTTGCAGTTTTTCAAAAGAAGTTTAGTATTGAAGATAAAACAAGGTCTTCAATTTTATTTTACTAGGGTAGTGCATTTAATTTTGGCCCTTTTTTGTTTTTCCGATGTAACTTTTTACTGTATGGCCCGATTTTTATGTTTGATAGCTCATTTTGAAGCTTTCACGATACTGCGTTGCGTCACAAAAGTTTCACTGTACGAAAGTAGTTTTTTTATTTAATTAAATCAGTTTTTAAAAAAATGGAAAATTGCCGAAATTAAATGTGTGCATTTAATTTCGGCACTTTACAAACAATCGATTGTTTCTCAGTCAAAAAATCATAATTTTCAAAAATTTAAAAACCTATCATTATCTGCAGACAGTTTTCTTTAATTTAAGCTTCTACTTGTTGTTTAACGTGTAACTGGCAAAAAGTTACAGCTAAAATGACAAAAGGTATCAAAATAAGCGAATTTTGGGAAAAAAGTGCATTTAATTTCGGCACTTTTTAAAAGGACCCCCTTAATCGAGTTTAAGTGCAGTGCTATGACCCCTACACATTTCAACGTTGTCTTTTAACTTTTTACAACTACAATTTAATACTCGACCACTTAATTCAACCCGTTTTTACCTACAGCAATATGTGTGCCGAAATTACACTATTTTATTTTGTAACGATTGCTCACCACAGACGCAACGTAGAACCACGGGGACTCAAAATTCGGAAAATAGACTAAATTTTACGAGGACAGTTTAATTTTTAAACCAATTTATTGCGTAATCATGAAATGCAAATGTTCTAAAAACGAGTAACAATTTTATTTTTTATAAATCACACAATTTCACATAAAAATATCATAACATAACAAATAAAAAGCTCACGACAGTCATCTACATATAATTAGCTCTCATTTGAGCTATCAAACGTCGTATTCCGTTTAGGATTATCAAAGATATAGTCCAAAATCAAAAACGCCTAATTTGGAAAAGTGCCGAAATTAAATGCATTACCCTATTTTCTTTTATTAAATAAATAGCTTTAAACCTATATCACATAATTAATTTTTCCCACAAACTTACTAAACATAAAATTAAAATACTATCGTACCTCTTGGTTTGGCCACAGGTTTAACCGGAGAAGATGGGGCTGTGGATACCGTAGATGTCCCAGATGTGATTCTTGGCCCTATCACTTGCTTAGACGGGCTCGGAGTTCTTGCTTTCGCTTGTCTAATATCAAACATAGCAATCAAATTTTATTAATAAACATAGAAAAATGTTATATCAATAAAAAAATTTCATCAAAGAATTTATAAAAAAAAAACAAATCAACGAACAACTTATTTTAAGTAGAATCCACTAAATATTGGTGAGATGGGAAACTCACCATATTTTTTTGTCTGAACCAACAGACGTCACTACCATGTTAAGGTTTGGGTTATGCTCGTTTTAGAATGTCTGTACGGTAACTCATTTCAATTTGGCCACCAGTTGTTATTTTTGCCATGCGCAAAATTATGAAATGAACTACGTGTGGCTAAATAGATCGCCATGTCATCTATCTATCCATTTGCACTTCATTTCATAATTTTGCGTATGGCAAAAATAACAACCGATGGCCGAAGTTAAGGTGGCTGAATTTAAGTAAGTTACCTTATTATCATTGTCTTTAGAATTAGAAAGTTAAAAATTACCGACTAACCGGCAATTTTTGTTTTACACACAAACGAATTTTATCATTGCCGCCAAAAACTTGCTGCCCTGCTTCAAGTCTAGCAGTGGCAATGACACTCGTTATAGCTATCACTGGTGGCAATGGCAATGCCACCTCGGTGTGAGTAGGGACTAAAAATTCTGTTTTTGATGATTCTATGATTTACGTTAGTAGAACGTTCCACTGCATGTTAGTGTTAGTTGTTGGCGTAAATTAATAGTCGAGTTCGTTATGTTGTTTTTTGTGTGTACTGAATTTTTTTGTTATATTTTGAGATTATATCAAGCCAAAATCTGGTCCTCTCCAAAATCAAAATTTGCCATAACGAAAAAATATTTCGCACACACTTTATTGATAATTATAATCTTACCTTTCCGCTTCTATTTTAGCCTTATTCTGTGCATCTCTCTTAATGGCTTTTAAACGTTCTTCTTCTTTTTTCTCCTTCGCTGCTACATATTCTTGTAATTTTTGTTTTCCTTTGCCGTAATCGTAATCGACCTTTCCTAGTATTTCTTTTCTAAAAAATATCAAGAATTTGAAAAAACATGGGTAAGTGGGTATTGGTTTTGTAATACGTAACACTTAAATTTTTTAACAGAACAGAATAATAAAATATGTTAAATAAATCGTTTTTATCAGCATATTTTTTATTTGTTTTCTATTGAAATATTAGTAATTATTTTTAAAAATAATAATGGTTAAAATACAAATGCTTCTACAAATTAAATTTTAGTTGGGTATACCTGATACAACACGCAAGATATTTCAAAATATGAAAAATTTTATGACGGACAAAAAAAAACAATAATAGTTTTTTTATTTTATGCTAAAACCAATAAATCCCTAACTTGATAAATTTCTCAGAGAGTTATAGAATCAAAATAATTACATGAAATATTTTAAACACCCTTTTAACCGCTGTTTTTTTTCTTACCTGATATTTTCAGAAATATTGGGAAAGTCAGATTTTGCCTTTTCCATAGCGTCTTCCGTTTTCAACAGATTTCTGCCGAGGTTTTCATCGTAGTTGACAGATTCCAAAACCATTTCGAGTTTTCGCTGATCGACAAATGGATACGCACTTCCCAGTGTATTTTTAACTTTAAAAATATTTTTTTCTTTACAAAGTGACTTATTTATTACGTTTTATGATAAACACAGATTTTTTATGAAGTGGTAAGAATTTATGATAAATTACAATCAAACGAGGAAAAAAAGAGGAGGAGACAGCGTTTAGGTGGGTCACGACTAGCCTCGAAATTATGACCCTTCTTCTTAAAAAAAATCTAGAGCACCCTCCCTTTAAATTTTTTAATTGTCAAACCCCACCCCTAGATTTGAATATAATCCCCAATTAAAAAATATTCAAAAAAAAATTAAAGCAGGTACTATTTTTATCCCAAATTTTCTTCTAAAAACGTGATTTTTAACACAAATTCGTATTTTGACACGTTTTTACCTAAATATAATATTTTATAAAATAAAAATGTAGTTTTATCCTATAATAAGAGCACTTAATACTGGATAGTTTATATTTATTTTATATCAGCGATCTACCCGGGGGCAAATAGGGGCGCCCCCGCACAAAAAAATCAGGTGAAGCCGGCATTTGCTTCCGGTTTCGTTACAGTTTTTAAATGTTTGTAAATTTTAAACAAAATATTTTTTAATTCACACCCAGAGGGTGTGGGAAATATGTGCAGCCACCCGAAAAAACCAATTTTATTTAGTAAAGGTGACCGAAACTTATTAAATTTTTAGAAAAAAATAATTCCCACTCCATCAGATAGACGCCCCTTCGAAATAAAATCCTAGGCGTGCCCTTAATTGATATTAATGGTTTATTTTTAGACCTCTTTTATTTTTTTTTATTATTTTTCGTTTAATGTATATCCCAACAAATATAAATTTAGTCAATTTAAAATCCCATTCTACTTAATAATCAGTCTGACGACACGGGAATTCATTATTTTAAGACCAAATTTGGGTTTTTAGAAGAAAAAAAAGGTGCTGTGAATCATACATGGGCACGGGAGAGGGTTGGGGGTTAGCCCCGCAAATTCTAAGATGACGGTTTAATCCCCCCACTCAGAAGTGGGGGGTGGAAGGTTAACCTCCAAATTTTAGAAAAATGAAGAAAAAAAAAATGCCTTCAAAATACTTTTAACTGCCTTCAAACTTAAATTTTGAGGTCAAAATTAATGTTTTAAGCAATAAAAAGCTCAAAAATGCAATAAAAAGTACCTTTTGACCTAAAATTAGCGTTTTTACTCATTTTTGCTTAAAAATCAAAAAACAATATGAGTAAAAGGCACTCCAGAAAAAAAAAACGATATGGGTAAAATGTGTTTCTCATATTTAAACCCCCCTAATTCAGGGTTTAACCCCTCCCCCCCCCACTACGGACTAACTTGGCCATGTATGCTGTGAATGTTCTGTCCTGTTTCTGGTAACTGTATACCGTCATGACATGACTACAGCAAAATGAGCCACAATTAATATAAAATACATGCAACTGCGACTTATTTTAAATTTCAAACAGCACATTATTAGCCACAGAATCAGTTACAGTTACGTCTACGTGTATTTTATAATGACAGTGGCTCATTTTGCTTGAGTGACGATGACGACACGACTATACATTTTATTATACCTCTTCGTTTTCGCTCTTCTTCTTGGTGAGCGGCCTCGATGCGACGCTCTCTTTCGCGCTCCTCATTTCGACGCTGGATCTCCTCGGCCCTGGCCCTGTCCTCGTAACCCATGGCGCTCAACTGCTCCATCGCCTTGTCCCCGTTTCCGGAAACGCTACAAATTAATAACTTTAGCTTTTAACCCTAATTCTATAATTTATATAATTTAATTTTTAGTGCGTTGTGGCGGTTAATAGCGTGTCTGCTACAGACTAGAGTAGAATAATGATAATTTTATTCACGATGCTGTGCAACTTTTTAGTAAATAAAAAACCTTTTATGCATAGAAAGCAACACAACTGCAATACGTTTCTTGATGCGTTTTACTATTCAGCGTGCGCAAAAAGTTAATCTAAAATTGTTCTCTGCAGGCACGTTTAGCATTAAAAAATTAAACGGCAGAGGCAATATAAAAAGTCTATCGACTTAAGTGTCTAGCTAGAACCTTTATTTACTCCATAACATAACTTTTGTATTTTATGGACCCTTCTAATGGTAAGATAGTAAGTACCTCAAATGTTTTTACATTGTAGGTAATTAAATTTTAGGATTTTCTAATTTAATCGCCAGCATTTCGATCCCAACACAACAAAATTTTTAAGCAACACAAATTATTAGCAATAAGCCACAGAATGAAAACTGTACGTTTTCCTAAGCAAAAAATAAGCAGAACTTTATGAAATCAACTGCGCGAAGATCATGGTTAGAATCAAAATGGTCGAAGATCAAATGCTGGGGATCCACTTCCGGACACCAGTCAACTTACTCTCTGAGAATGTCAGCAATGACGGCTTCACTGGCGGCAGGAAATCTTCCTTTCACAGTCATCAGGGTGAATTGATCAACTGCGGGCTGAGCCGGAGCGTGGACCACCGCAGGTTCGTAAGGACTCCTGAAATCATCTCAATGGTCAGCCAACGGAAGTCAAGTAAAAACAAGCGAGATAACGTAACGTCGCATTGGATATTGCAGTCCATCAATACCATGATGATTTTAGCTTTGCGACCATTTTTATTGTGCTTTTTAGCTATTTTTTTAGGATTGAAGCAAAGTTTTTTAACACTATTGTATAAAAATAAATTCAAAAATAAATGTGTTAAATAAAAATAGAAAATAATTTTTTGCTACAATGATACTTTATTTTGTTTTTTGCCAAAATAATTACTGTTACTTCCAAAATGCCAAAATGTTATGCCAAAATATTACTTTTGTGGTCGAGCTACGAAGGGATCGCGCTGCGGACTCTGCTGCTGCTGTTGTTGTTGTTGTTGTTGTTGTGAAGCGAAGCCCATGGACGTTAGCTGTGATTGCACTGCTTGTGAGTTGAAGCTCGTCCTGAAAAAATTTAATGTGTATTTTTTATAAACAATAAAATATTTCATTTTATTATTAAGAAAATATTACGACAAATTCAGCTTGAAGACTTAATTTTTTAAATTTAATCTAAAAAAAATTGGGTTTTGAAGCAAAGTAAAGCAAGCAAGCAAAGCAAAGTAATAGTGTTTATAATTTACTTAGCTGGTCACAAAGCAGTAATTTATATTCCTTCATAGGTGCCCGACCTACCACATTCCACTTTTTTTGAGAAAATATCACGTGTAGGGAAGCACGTGACGCAACTTAAAAAGGTTTAGTTACATTACCAGACCGTGCACAGGTCTGTATTACAATCATAGGTGAGAAAGGGGAGGCAGGGTGGGGTCCACCCCCCCTAGCCTCGAAATTTTGGGACCCACCCCCCTAGACGAAAATCTAGGGGAGCCCCCCCCCCAATTTCCGAATTTTTTACCCCTGACCCCCCTCTAGAATTTGAAATCTACCCCCCCCCCCCCTCCCCCCTCGGGAAAATTTTAGGTACCTTTTTTTATTCTAAATTTTCTTCCAAAAACGTGAATTTTCATCACATATTCATGCTTTTACACCCTTTTTATACATGAATATGGATTTTTATTCAATAAAATGTAGTATTATCCTATAAAAAGAACAATTATTAAAATTATTATGGTTTTTAAAACTGTTTTGCTTTGGACACCGGACCTCACCTGAACCCCTCTAGATTTCAAAATTTCGCACCTCGGGTCGACCCCCCCTAAAAAGCTAGGGGGGGTCCGGACCCCCCTAGGACCCCCTCCTAGAATTCAAAATTCGATTTACCCCGGGTAACCACCCCCTAGCTTCCCCGACCGTGCTCACCTATGATTACAATGGACAGCCTCTAAACTTTTTTTCTTGGCTTGAGTGCTTACCGTTTATTTCTCTTTGACGGAAAGTAGTTCCGCTCCTAAATTTAACCTAAAAAACTTTAGCTTAAGGTGAATATTAATCACGGGGTAAGGCGCTAAACAATAAAAGAAGACTAAGTGAGAGGGTATAGCCCGAAGGGTTAATTTAACCAAGAGTCTCCTCAACCACAGGGGTAAAATCTTTTCGCCCCTCCTGGCTTGTCTTAGCACTTGCCCTTTGAATAATCTGCATAGGGAAGATAAGTTTCAAGTGTTAATTTAAAAAACTGCCTAGTGGATGGATTTTGGGATAGGATAGATAGGATAAGGGAGGACGGAAAGAATTTAAAATCGTAAAAAATATTTTGAAATCCTGTAAAATAATAAAAAAAATTGAATTGATAGTAATAAGACAACTAAACTAACATTTATCACATTTAATTTGTTAAATTTACCATACAAAATTTATAAATAGTTTACAATTAGTTTCATAGAGAGTTGAGGACAGGAGGGCTGATGTTAGGGGTAAGGGTACAATCAAATTTGAAATATTAGGAAGGGGGAAGGGGGGGGGAAGAAAGGGAATATAATCCCCCACCACTAACTTAGGCACCAACGCCTACATTATCGTCAAGGAAGCCACACCAACACTGTCATGGCCGTAGCCAGGATTTCAATTCAGGGGGGATTTATGGAAGGTGCTGTATACGTGGTCATAAGGGGCAGTGGCGTTCGTAGCCAGAATTTCATTTGGGGGAAGCGGTTTTGGGGGAAGAAAAAGTGACACATAAGTGGCGCGAAGCGCCACCGCCTGCGTCGCGTAGCGGCGCCAGTCGACGCGAAGCGTTAGCCGGGGGGGGGGGTTTCGGGGTTGTCTCCCTGCCGCCGAAGGCGAAAATTTTTAAACATGTACTAAAAATTGCTTAAAAATCGTCCCCTGGTGATCGCGTGAACATACATTTTACTTTTGTTTTTTTACCTAATTTCTGTACAATTTTGTCTAAACTTCAAAATTAATCTGGCAAAGACATTTTATATAACAAAAAAAAACTATGATATTTTGCCTGACGTCTTTAAATTTTGCGCATAAGTGTGGTTATAATAGTTATAATAACCAAAAATATTAGTGCTTATATTCATAGGTGAGAACGGTCGGGGAAGCTAGGGGGGGTGGTTACCCGGGGTAAATCGAATTTCGAATTCTAGGAGGGGGGTCTCTCTCAGGGGGGGTCCGGACCCCACCCCCCTAGCTTTTTAGGGGTGGTCGACCCGGGGTGCGAAATTTTGAAATAGAGGGGGGTCAGATGGGGTCCGGTGTCCAAATCAAAACAATTTTAAACCATAATAAAGTTCAAAATTAATCTTTTTATAGGATAATACTACATTTTATAGAATAAAAAGCCATATTCATGTATAAAAAGGGTGTAAAAGCATGAATATGTGATGAAAATTCACGTTTTTGGAAGAAAATTTAGTATAAAAAAGGTACCTAAAATTTTCCCGAGGGGGAAGGGGGGGGTCAGATTTCAAAATCTAGAGGGGGGTCAGGGGTAAAAAATTCGGAAATTTGGGGGGAGGGGGCCCCCCCTAGATTTTCGTCTAGGGGGCCCCCAAAATTTCGAGGCTAGGGGGGGTGGACCCCACCCTGACCCCCCTTTCTCACCTATGCATTAGTTTTACCGTATATAAATCGGACTTTCTAGCGTAGCGAGTAAAATATTTATATTGACTAATTTATGGTTTTAGAATGCCCTAAGATTTGTATTAAACTTTTATAACAGAATATTCAAAAAGTAAAAAAGAAAATTTATACAAAATTACACGCTTCGCCAAGAAAAAGGGGGGAGGGTGGAGAGAGGCGGACCACTCCATAACTATAAAAACCGTTGTTAAGGAGTTTAAAACAGCCTTTATCAAACCTATATATTTTATAATATAATGTAATGAGTTTTAAAAGGTACTATACTATTGCCATTAAATATCAAAGGCATATTATGCCTTACCTATGTATTGAATGGTACAATCGATCGAAATTAAAAAAATTAACATAAATTAATAATGTACATTTTTTAGTCTAAAAATTTTAGTTTTTTTGGGTATTTTTATGTTTTTAGAACGCATAAGGACTGTTTCTGAATTTACATTTAAAGAAAAAAATTTTTTTCTCACAAAATTCAAAAAAAGTAAGGGTTTCCCTTTTCGAAAAAATCCGTCTTCGCCGGATTTGGGGGAGGCGCCCCCCCCCTGGCTACGCCACTGACAAGAGAGGTCTGGGAGGCGAGAGCCCCCACAAATGGGGGGTCCGGGGGCGGGAATCCCCCAGCAGGTCAAGAGGCAAAGCCTCTTGTCAGGGGGGTCCAGCGAGCAGAATGCCCCCGGGTGGAAATTTTTTTTTAATTTTAAGCTCTTAAAAGGCACTAGGAAACCTTAATTTAAGTACAGAATTATGATTTATTTTCTCTTTTTTTAATAAATACAACGATAAAAGTTAAAATTAAATAGCTTTAACGTATTGTTTTATGCCATTTTAATTAAAAAAGAACAAACGGTTTTTTAAAAATTAAAAAATCTTTATTCATTTTCCGTTAGGTTTTTATAGTAAATGCTGCAGTTATTAATAAGCACTGCACTAATGTTTTGAATTATGAATTATGAAAAATTTCATTTTTGTGAATAAGAGGTTTCATGATTCTAAATCACTCTTATTTATATATTTTAGATACCTTTAATACATTGCAGAGTGATTAGGGAAAAAATGTTTTTTCAAGTTTCTTTTTAAAAAACCGAAGGGGGACCCTTACAATTTTTTTTGCTTTTCCAGAACTTGAGGGGGGATTAATCCCCCCAAGTCAATCCCCCCTGGCCACGGACTTGACTGTTGTGCTCTTAATCTCTGTGAATGGTTCAAAATCATTCATCCGTCACGGCCACAATGATTGTAAATGTACTTTACAAGAAGCTCCCGCACTGTTTTGTCTGGCGCATCTGGGAAAACGTTTTTTATATTCTGCAATGCGACGTTTCTCCCATCTCTGTTCCATATGGTAGGATGGTCCAACCTTGGGTCAGTCCACTGTGTTTTCTGATTTACATGATCGACATAATATCTGTAATAAAACATCGACTTACAACGGCAAAAAAGAATAATATCTGTTCTTAGTTGTTTTTCGAAGGGAGAGACTTCAAGCAAGAGAGGTAACCGCTTTTTTAAACCGGGTGATGGTCAAAATAGGGAGACAAAACAAAAACAACGTAATTTATCTGTTGATGTTAACCAATCAGAATACAATAGTTTATTCATGCTGGTCAAGATGCACTGTTCCCAACGGAACTAATTTTATAGCGAAGAAAGAACACGCCAGATGTTGTCCAAGCGACGGTTCTTTTTTTACGCGCGCCCGCATTGGTTGGGTGCCTGCGTTTTTGTTTTGTTTTTAGGTGTCCAAACGGGGAAAAACAACAAAATGGCGGGGGGGGTGTGGCTGATATTTTGAGACCAAGTACAGGTCTAAAATAAAAATGTCATTAAACACGTTTTAACATTTTATTCTTTTTTTTCTGTTTGGCGAGCTACAATCAAAAAAGATTTTTTACTCATTAACTTTATTATGGTTACCCAGACCTGTGCACGGTCTGAAAATGCCCCCCCGTTTTATTGGAGGATTTGCCCCCCCCCCCCCCGCCAAAAAATAAAAAAGTACCCTAAAAATATGACGCCAATTTTGACATATAATGACGCTATCATCGCAAACTTTTTGCAGTTTTTAGCCTATTTCATTTTCAATGAATTTTAAGCCGTTTTAGACCTATTTTTACCTTATTTCGCTTTTTTTGTCCTTTTTTCTTTTCCATTCTTTTTTTTTCTTTTTTTCTCCTTTTTTCTTTCTTTTTTTTTCTTTCCCCGCTGCTTGCCACCCTTCGTTTTATTTCCCCCCCCGTTTCAAAAAAGTTGCCCCCCCGTGCCCCCCCCTCGTTTTGGAATTGCCCCACCCCCCGTTTTAACCCCGGGGGGGGGGGCAGTGCACAGGTCTGGTTACCTACCACTAAACCCGTAGAAATCACCGTTTTCGATATACTTAATTCGCAGAAAATGTTGTTGTTTAAACACATTGTGGTGCATAGATAAACACGGTCAAAAAGCTAGGGGGTGTTTACCCCGGGTAAATGACATTTCAAAATCTAGGATTGGGGTCCTAGGGGGCATAGGTGGGCAGCCACTCGGATTTTTGGGGGAGGGATAAGAGGGGGGTCAAATTTTAGAGGGGGTGTCCGGCAAGACCCAAATTTTGAGGGGGGAGTACCCAATATTTCCGCACTGCCTTAAAATGGGCTTAAAATGCGTAAAAAACGTAAAACAAGCTTAAAAATGCTTTAAAACTGTGTAAAATTAAAATAAGACCTTATTGCAACTTTTAAATTTTATTTTTTAATTCTTTTAATAATAATGTGTTTATATATTCTTAAAATTAGATTAGAAATCATAGTTTTTTTAATAATTATTATTGTCTTGATTATAAAGTCAAGTATCACAAACTTTTTAATCCATAATCTTATATTTAATTAAAAATTATATACATAACATGGGCGTAGCCAGGGGGGTCTAGACCCTCTTTATATGTCAGCAAAGGGAAAAATTTGGGGTTAGACCCCCCTTTGGGTCGCCAAAGATAAAAATTTGGGGGTCTAGAACGACCATTTTTAAAAAATTTTCTCGCGCTTCTCTCAGCGTCCCATAAATAGTCTCCACTTGCAAAGTTGTATTACTTCAGACCTGTGCACTGCCCCCCCCCCCGGGGTTATAATGGGGGAGCAATTCCAGAATGGGGGGGGACGGGGGCAACTTTTTTGAAACGGGGGGGTAATTAATAAAACGGGGGGGGGGCAAGCAGGAGAGAAAAAAAGAGAAAAAAAGGAGAAAAAAGAGAGAAAAAAAGAAGGGAAAAGGGAAAAAAGGGACAAAAAACAACGGAAATAAGGTAAAAATATGTCTAAAATGGCTTAAAATACATTGCAATAGGCTAAAAACTGCAAAAAATTCGCGATGATGGCGTCATCATAGGGCAAAAATGGCGTCATATTTTTAGGGTACTTTTTCATTTTTTGGCGGGGGGGGGCAATAAAACGGGGGGGGCAAATCCTCCAATAAAACGGGGGGGCATTTTCAGACCGTGCACAGGTCTGTTACTTTGTTTTGTAATCATGGTATGACCACGCTAGACCCACCCCATTCTTTATATTCTAATTGGTCTCCACTTCCCTTGTTTTTTAATTTTGATATGAACACGCTGGACCCCCCCTTTAGATTTGTTATATATAGTGGTATTAAAAATTTAAAGGTTGAAAAGTAATTTTAAAAACATTTTCTGGTACTTTGCATTGCTCAGCTGTAATTTAATGTACTCATTTTTCAGCTGTAATGTTTTGGAAATCGAAAATTGTTTGTAAAAATTTTTTTCTTTGTTTTATAGACTTATTTTTATTGAATAATAGGAAAATAATGAAGCATATGACATAAACAAGGTAATAAACACTCCGCGCGAAGCGCGGAAAATTTTTTTTAGTCCTTTTATAACGCTTAAAAATTTTTCTCTGGGAGGCGAATTTGGGGGGTGTGTCCCCGGGTACCCCAAATTTAAGGGGGAGTGTCAGCAAAATCCGAAATTTTGGGGGTATAACCCCTCCCCCAACTCCCCCCCCTTTCCACTTATGGGGGGGGGTGGTCGAACCCCCCTAGCTTTCTAGGGGGGTCGACCCGGGGTGGAAGATTTTGAAACCTAGACGGGGGTCAGGTGGGGTCTAATTTCCGAAGCAAAATACTTTTAAACTATTAAAAGTTTAATAATAGTTTTTTTAAAGATAATACTACATTTTATCGAATAAAGAGTGATATTCAGGTATAAAAAGTGTGTAAAAAAATCAATTTGTGTTAAAAATTCACGTTTTTGGAAAATTTAGTATAAAAAAAGTACTTAAAATTTTCTCGAGAGGGTAGGGGGGGGGTCAGATTTCAAAATCTAAAGGGGGGTCAGGGGTAAAAAAATTCAAAAATTGGGGGGAGGGGGGCCCTGGATTTTTTTCCAGGGGACCCCCAAAATTTCGAGGCTAGGGGGGGTGGACCCCACCCTACCCCCCTCCCTTGTTTATCTATGTTGTGGTGCCTTTTCATTTCATAAGAAATAAATAGTTTTGAGAATTTTATTTTTCAGAAATATAATATGCCCAAACGACTGAAAATAAAACCACATGCTATTAAAAGCCATACAGACCGTTAACCGGGGTTGTGTTACGGCTTAAAAGTATTCTTACGAACAAAGGTTTTATTCAGTTTGTTGTAACGCACTTTAAAAACTGAAACTTACGCTCTTCCTGATCTTTCGTCAATCTTTTCCTGCCATCCGTACGGTAGGGATATCGCTTGCATTTTCAACCGATTAACTCCATAAACTGAAAAGTACCTTGGATTAGGCTGTCAGTCAAGGACGCAATACCCCCCTTTTTTCGGGCGGGCAGAAATAAAAATTTGGGAGTTCCAGAAGAAATTATGATTTTCCAGCGCTAGATTGATACTTATACCTTTACAACTTTTAGGTGATGCTGACTTCGCGCAAAACACAAAAACAAAATTTTACCCCCTTTTATTGTCTTTCCTAATGGTGTTTAAAAAATTTAAACTAAATCAAGGACTGAATTTGAAACTGAGGTAAGGACGGGTACGATACCAACGACTGCGCTTACAGTCCCGTTAAAATAAAAAAAAATATAAATGTTC
>JASAMX010030807.1:0-17042 GCA_030248175.1 Microlaimidae sp. YZB2_3 | reverse complement strand
CGCAATGCCAAAGATTAAAACATAATAATATCACAAAAATAAACGTTTAACGTTAAAACAATCAATATCCTGGTGCCAAACGAGCGGCAGGGCAGTGAGTGCATGAGCCGGGAACACCCGTTCGTCCATCAGTTCCAGGTTGCCCGGGAATTCCAGACAGACCTGGTGTTCCGGGATTTCCAGTGTCGCCGTCTGGTCCTTGCAGTCCTGGGCTTCCAGAAAATCCATTTGACCCAACGCTGCCTGGTGACCCAGGATTTCCAGGCAGACCTACATATAAAATTTATCAAAATGTGGTTGTTTTTTTGATAATTATTCTCGCCAAAATCTAAATAAACAGTTGCAATAAATTAACGCTTTCATCGTGGTTGTCACCAATATATTACAATATTTTCAATCCTTAAATATCACGTAAGTAAAGATTCAGGTATGCAAACTGCGTGCGCAACTTTTGACTCCCCTTATTTTTTTGGTTGGAAAACCGCGCAAAATCTACTGAACGTACTATTTATCATACTAAACGTCCAACCAGCCTGCGCACATCCATGCTCATACAAATTAAACGACAACCTATGCAAATTATTAATTATGTGATATTCATGAACTTCACTCGTTACTAATTTTTTTGCGTTGTTTTATCATTCTTTTGTTTGCACAAAACGAAGCGTAACTGCCGCGACAAAATCTAAACTTTAAAATGATATATTTCAAAAACGGCCTAGTGGATCTATAAAAAGTTTTATCAGTGGATAGATCAGCTAAAATTATAATAAAATATTTATAAAAATATTTTGTTTACCACTGGCACCGTGACTTTATCTGTAAAAAATCTGGCAATATGATTTGTTAGCTAATAAAAAAAGGCTTTTTATGTGTAGTTAGTTTCTGCGCATTTCTTAAGCGACATTACTTAAACAATGAATGTTGTCGGATGAATGCCAGCGATTCCATTTCAAATCCATTTTCAAATACTTGGAATGAATAAAATACAAAAAGAAAATAAAAATATTCCAGTTTGTATCTAAAAACTCAAAGCATAGTTAAAAAACATAAAAAAAGTATGAAAAAAAAATTTCTGTACTTGTTAATATAGGCACCTTGCACTGAAACTCGGTTTATACATGAAGTATGCAATATACATAAGTGTCACCATAATGGATAATTACCGTATCTCCTACTTATCTTTCGTAGTATGCAGATAAACCGATCGAAATTTCGCGCGCTTTTGATCGGTTGATCTGCATACTTCGAAAAGAGTATGCAGATCAGTACGGAGATACTATTCAGGAATAAGTAGGAAATACGGTAGTTATCCATTATGGTGACACTTATCTATATTGCATACTTCATGTATAAACAGAGTTCCAGTGCAAGGTGCCTATATGTTTTACATGAATTTTACTTGTGTTTTATTACGGTTATCATTTATTAAAAATTTTAACAAGATAAAAAATAAATTTATTTAATTTCACAACAAATGTCGACCAGCGAATTTTGCCAAAAAACAAAAGAATTAAAACATAAGTAAACAAGATTTATAAATCTAAGTAAGTTTTAATAATTTAAAGTTTTTATTTATCAAACGGTTTTGACGGTTTAATTGTATTTCCCCCCGCGACATTTTTGATTGGATTTTGCATGATAAAGCATCATATTGTTGCAACAAAAGTTTATGTTAATAAATATACATATTAAAGTTGGACAGTTTGAAGCCCAGGTAAGATTTTATTAATTTTTTAGACAAAGAAAAACATTTTCTAGTTAATAAAATTAAATAATTTAGTTTCTAATGTATGCAGTAGTAAATTAATTTCGGTACAAAACCCATAAACCTTCATTAGCAGAATTCACTATTTGTATTTCCATATTGTTTTATCATCAGCATTTGACCGCCGAGTATTTGATCGTACTTAAATTTTTTAGGCTTAAGAAAAACTAAAATTTTGGTCTTTGAAGAAAAAAACCATAATTATAAAATTTTTATTATCTATTTTTGTTTAATTTTTAGGCTTTGCTTAGGCTTAAGAAAAACTAGGATTTTCTTAAACAAACCATTAAATATCAATTTATTAAAAAATAGTTCGAATTTTTGGTTTCGCTTAGGCTTTGCAATAACAGGTTTTACTGCTAATTGAAGAAAAAAACCATTAAATTTTTTGTTTGATTTCAGGTTTCGTTTGGGCTTAGGAAAAACCTAAATTTTAGGTTTATTATTTATTTAATTATTGCCAGCAAATTATTATATTAAAAACGATTTTATAATATTCTGTAAAGTTTTTGTTTAATTTTGAAAAGTGTATACTACTTTGGTAACAAATTTTAACGTCTCTTTAGATGCGACGCGTACTTCGCGGTCAAATATTTGGCGTTTAAATGCACAGCGTTAAAATTAGAAGTTACTATTTAAAAAAGAGGTACATAAATTTAGCCCATGAATACAAAATATACAAGAAAATTAATTTGTCAGCTGTATGGCATACAAGGACTACTTGTATGTGAAAAGGGTTACATGAATTATATTTTTTTGAAGATTTGATTTATGAAATGATTTGTTTATATTAATATTATTTTATTAATTAAATGAGTTTATGATTCATACTAATGTTTTTTTAAATTAACTATTGTCTTTGTAAAAGATTTGGTTTTAATGAGTTTAAAAAATAAATATTACCTAACCATATAAACATTCCTGTGATAATAATTTTGTACCAGATAATGTTTCATCTGTAAAAGTTCTTAGCCAGTACAAACTGTTAAAGATTTAGTCATTAGAAAAATAGAAAAAAGGAGATGTGCCAGAGCCAAATGAAACAAAATTATTAGTATTAAAATTACAAAGTAGAATCAAAAATTTTTAAAAAAATTTAGTAACTTATATTTAAAATAATAAGATGGTTTTACCTAGGTTTTAAGTTCTTATATTCTTATATAGAATAGTTTTAAGATGTATAAGATTTCTCCCCATTTTATGTCAATTACAAAATGAATTGATTCAGTTGGCTACGTTTAAATTTAAACGAAATTCGAACATTTAATGTTACTCAGCTTTTTTTTCACCGACTTCAAGCGCCGCGTAATTAAATTAATTCAAAATACCGTGTGCATTTCTGTTATTGTTTTTAATTTTTTTATAGGCACCTTGCACTGGAACTCGGTTTATACATGAAGTATGCAATATACATAAGGGTCATCATAATGGATAATTACCGTATCTCCTACTTATCTTTCGTAGTATGCAGATCATTCGATCAAGATTTCGCGCGCTTTCAATGATTCGATGACCGTTTATCTGCATACTACGAAAAATAAGTAGGAGATACGGTAATTATCCATTATGGTGACACTTATGTATATTGCATACTTCATGTATAAACCGAGTTCCAGTGCAAGGTGCCTATAATTATTCTGCGCGGCGGCTGCCGCGACCGCTCTGTCGCTTCCACAGCGCCGTTGAGTTTAGTTAGTTTTTTAAATTATTGTAATAAGTAAAATTTTTGCTTTTTTTTAAAAGCTATTCGCATGTATCGTTTTTAGTTTCAACGTTTAACGTGCATGCTTGCCACACCAATAAATATTCTTTTCAATCATGTGCCATATTTTTGGCTTTCTTGAGAACTTAAAAGTTTTGTGGGGAGGTAACCGCTAAAAGGGTGCCATGGGAACGCAAAAATAGAGCGCCTTCATTGTCTTTTTATGCTTTTGGTATGCTTTATTTTTCATAAAAGTATTAAAAATGATAATTTAATTAAATTTAAAGTTTTTGGATACATTATTTGTGTTCAAAAACCTATGATTTAAGCTTATAACAAGGATTTAATAATAGCATACTTTAAATTTTTCTCATTCCAGACCGATATATCAAAAGGCGTTGTATATAATTAATTTTTTTATTTTTAGTGGTTAAGTACAATTAAAAAAATTGAAAATGGGGTATTGATTTTTTGCCCGTATCCCCATTTTTTTCCTCATTTTAATGGATAATAATGGATATTATACTGAAAATGAAAAAAAAACAAACCAGGTGGTCCAGGTGGTCCATCCGATCCGCGCTGTTCAATAAGAGTGCCGGGGAATCCCTGACGACCTGGCGATCCTTCTTCTCCACGTGGTCCTAAAAGATAAGAAAAATTAAGCTACAATATTAAAAGTACAGATAAATTTTTTAATATATACTATTAACTTCGCAATTTAAAGTGTAGTAAGTGTTTAATATGTTTTGTCTGTTAATAAACACATGTGTGTTTATTTTTCTGTATTTTGTGTTCTACGTTTGCTCATCAATAAAGGAGCTAATTAATTATTTACAATAAATATTGTCACCCCCTTTCAAACATAGTATAAATTAATTTAAAATAAATATTAATTATTTTTGTGTTTGGTTTTGGTATAAAAACCCACTCTTATCTTGAAATCTGGGGATGTTGCTCAAAAGAAAAGTCGACCTCTCTCAAACCATTTTGTGTACCACATCGCTAAATATTTAATATTAACTATAGGATCCCAAACTAGATAAAATACAAAGTATTCACCTTTTTTTTCTTCCTTTTTCTAACTGATAAACAAAGTATCCACCAGCCCTCCAACCCACGTGTGGTTCACACCTTAATACTTCAAAGGATATCGTATGAATTGCATATTATTTTATTACAGCAGAAGGTTAGAGTTCGTTTAGATCGCCATGTTTGCGTTTGAATATACATTACCACTCTAACAGCCAGTGTAGACTTAATAAGTCGCTGTTGATACCGTCAGACTTTTCTGCGACTCATTCTAATAACTTAGCATGTACTCTAAGGCTAACAAAGCCTGTCCAAAGCTGCAAAAACAATGGGAAATCTTTGATTCATTCTGTCGTAACACAGGTGAAAAGGAGTTTTGCAAAATTAGCATCAACACAAATCCTAGTCGCCACACCCCAAACATTTCTCCCCAGATCCTTGCGCATCATATCGCTTATAGGAAATATCAGTTAGAGAATAACTCTCCTTTTGACGAATGCGGCGTGGAGAAAAATTCCGATCAATTCTTCCTTTGAGTTAAAATTCTAATTTAATTTTTATAACTTTAAATTTCAACTCAAATTTTGTTTTAGTTAAACCAAAACAAACTCTTAAAATGAGGTATTATTTTTTAAGTGTAGTACGTTATGAGCATGGTTACATACCACTGCAACAATTTTTTGTCTGCAAAAAAATGAGCATTTCCAGGGCTATCATCGTAAGATACAGCAACCGTAACAAAAAGTTGTGCGCAATTTATGAGGAAAAGTTGTCAAAAGGGACCACAGAATGGGTTATTTCTGGGGAACGCACAGTACCGGCAAAACAGCAACCGAACACTGGTAAGAGACTATACTAAGCTCATCTTCTTTGTTAATCAACAAGATAGGTAATTCATCCCGCTGGGCATATTGCAAACTTCTGAAATCGGTATTAAGTCCACCAAAAATCCAAAGATAGAACCATCAATAAACAGGTTTCCTGGTACTGATTGATTGATTGATTGCATAGCCAGTTTTCCTCAGGGGATTTCCTCCAGAAATGCTGCTGCCTTTGCGGGTTGGAGCTATAGGTCTTCTGTTTCTAATGTTGTAGAATTTTTTGTGCAGTTAAAAAGGTGGTGGACATCATGAGGTTTCTGGTTGCTTTTTGGGCATTCGTTTTTCATTAGAGAGTTTATTCTTGATTTGTATGAATTTAGATGATGAAAAAATCCGGATCTTAGTTGTGACAAGAGTGTTCTTGATTTTCTTGTGTTGTGACAACCTGTGCTGGTACTGATTCGGGGATTCGGAAAGTCGCTGACACATATAACGCTATGATCCAGAAAACCAAAGTTTTAATTAAACCTTGTGAAAGAATTGTGATGTTGCCCACAGAATTGGTGATTGATTGCCACGACCCAAAACTGGGACTTGCGTAACATCAAACAACTTGACACTAAGTTGAAATGTTGAGCCAGAGTATTTTGCAAAGTTTTTCCTGTGGAGAAAACGAACGTGGTCATTGACGGAGAACTAATAGTGTGAGCTGATCATACGGGAGGCTTCGGACAATAACAAAGGCGAGAGGCATATAGTAAAAAGTCGTCAAAAAACGTGGTGGTACTTATCCAATGACATGTTCTTTTTAAAAGATATGCTATGCAGAGACTTATCAAAGAATGTGTTTTATATTAACAGCTAACAAGGTCGTTGCAGAAACCTGTGCTGAAGAAATGTCCAAAATAAAATAAGAAAACATAATATAGAGAAGAGAAATTCCTAGACAAAGCTACTGCCACTAAAATTATTTAGACGGCGCTGCATTTTCCCAATAAAAACAGCAAAAAGGACGCACTTCATGGTCAAACCAAACCAAAAGTGAGGTGTTCAAAAATATGTGGCAGCCTCTAATATTTTTATTATTTTAAATGGGCGTTATCATCCCTTTATATTGTGACGATCTATTCAAAAAAGCGAAATAACAAAAGCAGCCAGATTAACGTTGCTAATGTGAACTCTTAATAGAAATAAAATTAGTGGCATTCTAAAATGTAGAAGAACGATAAATATTGGATGCCTTTTCAAGAATAACCAAGTCAATTTAGACCTAACAAGAGCCAAAGGTGGCCTTATAATTGTCGATCATAAAAAGACGATGAAGCAGAGCCGCCTTATGGGCAAGCTTCTTTAAAACTATATATAGACTCATGGAGAAAAAAGATTGGATCAATCAAATGGCAGATAGATAGATTATCCAGATAGATTTTTTAAAAAACGACCAAAACCCTGAAAGAGACTTTAATCTAATGGGTATAACCCGGATCTGGAATGTGAGAATTGAAACTACTGCCAAAATTCCAGAAAAACTTGAGGAATAGTCTTCTTAGCCTTGCGAATCAAATAAACGACTAAGAAAAAAAAAGAAATTTTTCCTAAACGTTATCCCATCTGAATTCGATTCAGATAGGTTAAAAAAGATTCATAGGTTTTCTCTTCCTAATAAGTTGTTGTGATTTTAAAAAAAGTATTTACTTAAGTGTTTTTTATCGTCTTTTTGGTTATTAAATTGTATAGTTTAAAAAAATCATTTGTATGTAAGCACTTTCTCTAAAGGCTGGTTCATACTTATGTAAAAACGTCCTTTGGAGAAAGTCCAAACGACGTTTTTACATACGTTTATACGATGTGTTTGTCCTTTGAACTTTGTCCAAAGGACGTTTTTACATAAGTATGAACCAGCCTTAACAGTTCTAAAGTAAGACAACACAACAAGAAGAAGGAATTTATGTTTTTACATCTGGGAAAAATGTGATAGGTTTCTATTTAAATGGCACAAATCGTGTGTTTTGGCTTCTAGTTGCGTCTGAGTTAGTTTGCAAAACAGCCTTTTCCTTCATGTTGCGATTATGGAGGAATCTTTTTACGTTTACAATGTATACGTTGTAATGTTAAGCTGTAAAGAACAGGATATGATTTATACTTTGATTAAACGAAGTTTTTTCTGACGTTTGTAATTTTAAATGCTAACTAAATTGTTCCGGACCTATTTTTTAATGTTATTTAATGTAATGTTGTTGTATAATAAAGAAATATATTTACAATATATAAAAGATTGATTAAATAAAAATTTGTACAGACAACCGAACAAAATTTTTTTGTGTCTGGTATATAAAAACCCACTCTTATCTTGATCTCCGTTCATTGTCTTCATTTTATTTTATGATTTTTTGCAAAAATTATAAACAAGAATAAATTAAGACTATTTTTGTAAAAATAATCAGTGCAAGTTTAAATTAAAAATAAACAAACACAATTTAATTTAAAAGTTTTCTAAGTCTTTTCTTTATTTATTTAGGGTTATTGTTTAAGGCATTTCAAATACCGGTAATTGGAAATGGAGTCCTTGGACATAGTTCAAAATCAAAATTGTTTATTTATGAACCAAAATTAATTAGACTTTGACTTATTTGTCAGAAATCAGGCGTCATTTAGGTTTTGGTATATGCTCAGTTATTTTTAAACAAAGTTTAGGAGTTTTCTGTCAAAAAACATATTGTTTGATTTGACACTTCCTGATGGCAATGCAATCAAGCTTTGATTTTAAGATCGAATTTTAAAAACCTAAGTAACGCTTTTTTACCGCATTTCAAGCTGATATAAACACGCTTCCATTTCCTAGCTCAGACACATGGAAAGGTAGCCGTCATCTTGCAATAATGTTTTAATCAAAAGCTTATAAATTTGCAATGCGTTTCATGTACACTAAAATAACATTAATAGAAAGCAATTAATTCTTAAATAAATCTTATTCTAAAAAATACCTCGAGGACCAGAAGCTCCGGGTGCCCCAGGTGGCCCAGCATTGGAACCAAACCCAGGTGATCCAGGATCTCCGGGTTCTCCTGGCTTTCCGGGTAATCCTGGCTCTCCGGGGGAACCTTCCGGTGCATCTGGACACGTGGTGCAGGAAGGAGCCGGTGGAGGTGTCGCGCCAGGTGAAGCATCCTAAATTCAATTTTATGTTTAAAAGTAACAAGGTATGTGCATAGCTAGCGATGTCTAGCGATTTCAATGTCATCAACCGATTAGAGTTATACAAAAACATTAGTAGTCTTAGTCTGGGAATCGCATAAAACAAATCTCTACCTTAAAACTGCAAAAAACACTAAGTGAAAGAGCACAACGACGCCTAGTTAACTAGGCTCTCAATCGTCTGACTCCTTTTGGCTACAAACAAAAACGGATTTAATAACTGTGAACACATTTTCACAAATATAACAAACAAAAAGTTTTACACACGCTCGTCCACGATCCAGAATATCCTGTTAGTCAGCACTTTTTTACTATGTATGTTTTAAAATTTGGCAGAAAAAATTCTGAAAAGACTAAATTATTCTTTAAAAAATTTCTTTTCATTTCGTTTTAAAAAATTATTTAAGCTACCAGTTGTTGTCAAATTTAACACTTTTATTAGATTAAAAACATATGAAAAAAAAAACATGACTGTCATATGAATCAGGATCTGTGGCAGGATTTTCGAAAGGAGGGGGCCAGACTCTAGAAAATTAAAAACGGAACATATATGCTGCGCAAAGCGCCGCATTTTGCGCCGCGAAGCGGCGCCAGGCGTACGCTAAGCATCTGCCAGGGGTTTGGGGGGTGTCCCCCCAGCCGCCGGAGGCGAAATTTTTTGATTTAGCATTAAAAATGAGCAAAATTAGGGCTTAAAAAATAAATACCTATTTACATTAAATTCAAGGCAGACAGGCCGGCAGAATACACTTTTAGCATACCCTAAGAAAGGAGGTAGGGAAAAGCAGGATTTATGATGGAGTTACCTTCCCTTTTACCTCCCCTCAACTCCCTGAACCTACCTCCTCTTCCTTAATTTTTACCCCGGCCAACTCAGAAAGGCGGGTATGGCCCCCCTGGCCTCCTGGCACAGGGCTTATATGAATTAAATTTACTAATTAAAGCTAATATTCAAGAATCAGTGTCAATTCTTGAATCTGGCGTAAGTGAAATTAAGGTTTGGAAATTGCGTTCGTAATTATTGAATTCCCTTAATTCTTTGGTGGAAAAATTTCGCAAGAAAAAACTAAATATATTTAAACTTTAACATACTAAAGCCCGTTTCACACTGGAATGCTAGCTGCTAGGTGCTACGTGCTAGATGATAGCTATCACTCGAAAAAGTTGTAGCCCATGTTAAAGGTATGGGTCGTTTACACTGAAGTGCTAGGTGCTACGTGCTAGGTGCTAGGTTCTAAGTGCTATAGCTATCATTAAATCGAGTTGTGTCTGTCTACAACTCCGTCATTAATGATAGCTAGCACCCAGCACTCCCGATGAAAATAGGTGAAAAATATTGCGGTTTTGAATCTAAACTCTTTTATTTTTATTTAAACCAATACTTTTTGATAAAAAACATCTTTTAAAAAAATTCTTAAATATTTAGAGACTGGAAATGCAATTATAATTCTATTTGGCGGTATTTCGAAGTTTTCGCGAATATAAATATAGCAAAAATATTGCTTTTGAAATATTGGTTTGTTATTTTAAGCTAATATGTTTTAAATAAAAATATATTCACAAAGAATTCTCGAATATTTTTAGTAAATATAAATTGCTGAATTATGTTTCAAAATTTAATGAATTTTAGCAAAAGCCGAAACAAAGTTTCGAAAAAAAGCCTGATATTAAATGGAATAGTGTAAAGCTACATAATTCTAAAAACTAAATGCCAGAAAAGACTGAAACAATTCTCTTTAAACCCTGTAAATTAATAACAGATTTTGTGAGATTTTCAGAAAATCAAAATTCAATAAAAATAATACGTGTAAAAGCTTTAGTTTGCGTTTTTTTAACCATTAATGAAACGTAATTCACATAAATTTCCCACAAAGTGGATTAAGCTTTTACATGAGTTAACCACAGCTGTAAATACCACTGTATTAATTAAGTCACACGTCGTCAAAACAGGGACCGGGACAAATCGCTCCCGCCAATTTGCTCCCGGACAATTCGCTCCCGGGACAATTTGCTCCCGGACAATTCGCTCCCGGGACAATTCGCTCCCGGACAATTCGCTCCCGGACAATTCGCTCCCGGGACAATTCGCTCCCGGGAGTTTTTATAAACGCAAATCTTATCAAACCTACTTCATTAGGGACAATTCGCTCCCTGGAGAATTCACTCCCTGTTCAATTCGCTACCGGCATTTTTAATAAACTCGATTCTTTTAAAGTAATTTATTCAGACGAAATTAATGATTTTTTAGCTATTGTTTGTAAAAATGATGAGTAATTTATACAATGATTTAATTTTCATATAAACTAACCTATATTTTTTTAGACTCATTTAAAAATAAATGAGCATAACGGAATGCTTAGTTTTTGTGTATTATATTGTAATTATAAACACAATGTTTATTATATTCATTTAACAATTTTTTATATTTTATTTTCTAACCAAAACAATTTCTTTAAAAGGCACATAAGTGTAACGTCCAGAAATATGAGGCCGAATAAATTGAGTTTTTTTTTTTGAAAGAAAGATTGCGAAACAATTAGCTGTTTTTAGCTTTTTTTTTTTTTTTTTTTTGGGTGAAAAATGAGCGATACAGGACTTGAACCTGTAATCTCCAGCCTCAGTACCTCATTGACTGACGTGCTGCGTTACACCATCGCTCGACAGTGTTACATTACAACTAGTATTTATAAGACGTCATATTTCTGAAACATTAACACAGCGGGAGTTGTGACACCTTCCCACCAAGATTGAAGCGCGCAGCCTTCCAATCTGACAACCATATAAGGTCCGAGCCACACGTCCACCACTAGTCCACGCCCTGCTCCTTAGAGCTAACCCTAGTTTCAACCTTCCGCTCACGGCAAGGCGGGCAAGGGCACATATGTGGTGTACCAATGGACGTGTATCGCTCACCAAATGTAACGTCCAGAAATATGAGGCCGAATAAATTGAGTTTTTTTTTGAAAGAAAGATTGCGAAACAATTAGCTGTTTTTAGCTTTTTTTTTTTTTTTTGGCTGAAAAATGAGCGATACAGGACTTGAACCTGTAATCTCCAGCCTCAGTACCTCATTGACTGACGTGCTGCGTTACACCATCGCTCGACAGTGTTACATTACAACTAGTATTTATAAGACGTCATATTTCTGAAACATTAACACAGCGGGAGTTGTGACATAAGCAACGTTAAAAATATGAGAAACAACGCATTAAAATTAACAATGAGATCATATGCTCTCTTTTTTGATCATTTTTTTTGCTTTGTTTTTTATTAAGATATTATTTATTATCTATTATTGATATGTCTTCTTCAAGTTAAGCTGAAACAAAATATTGTATTAATTTAAAACAAACAAGTTAAGCCTTTCTGGAATTGGAATTTATTTTTTGAAAGTTATTTATATCTGTAAATAAGAAATTCGACATTTTGAAACAGGTTTCATAAAAAACAAATTGCGTTTGTACCAACAAACTGTTAATGCAAAGTTTTTTAATAAATTATTGATTATTGCAAGAATTAGTTTATATTTTAATACAACTTATTATTCTCATTGTGAAAAATTTTTTTGAATATAGGGTAGCTGACTTAATTTCGGCCACCTTTTTTTATTTTTTTGGATAAGTTTTTCTGATTTTTCAAATCGACCCGAAATTTGGTCTAAAAATCGAACGATAGCTATGTTTGTTATTCCAGTACAAAATTTAAAAATTTCTGTTACACTTCAAGATCAGTGGAGTTTTAAACTTTTTTTATAGTGGCCTTTCGGCCACTATAAAAAGGCGCGAGCCATTAACTTTTAAGGCGCGAGCCATTAACTTCGGCCACCTAGAAAAAACTGGCTCAGAACAATGACGACGATTAATTGAATGTACAGTAAGGTCTCGGGAAGAAATGGAAATAATTCATATATAACGGTGGTTAACTAATAAACATGAGTAAAAAACATAGATAACAGCTTGTTTTAGAAAAATGTTGAAAAAAGAGCAAAATAGTTAGTTTTCTAAACTTTTTATGCTCATTTTTTTAGTTCCAACGTTATATAGCAATTATGTTTAATTCTTCTCGATACTTTTGTGTACATTGAATTAACCGTCGTGATTGTTCATAACTATTACCAAAACGAACAATAAAAATTTTTAAAGGTTGCAAATTTATCCTTAGGTATTGTTCTTGGTACATATAACTTAATTTTTTCCCGTTTGCAAACAAACCATTGTATAAATTACTCATCATTTTTACAAACAATAGCTAAAAAAAATCATTAATTTCGTCTGAATGAATTACTTTAAAAGAATCGAGTTTATTAAAAATGCCGATAGCGAATTGGGCAGGGAGCGAATTCTCCAGGAAGCGAATTGTCCCTAATGAAGTAGGTTTGATAAGATTTGCGTTTATAAAAACTCCCGGGAGCGAATTGTCCCGGGAGCGAATTGTCCTTAATAAAGTTGGTTTGATAAGATTTGCGTTTATAAAAACTCCCGGAGGCGAATTGTCCCGGGAGCGAATTGTCCCGGGAGTGAATTGTCCCGGGAGTGAATTGTCCGGGAGTGAATTGTCCCGGGAGTGAGTTGTCCGGGAGCGAATTGGCGAGAGCGAATTGTCCCCAATTCGTCAAAACAATACAAAAAAGTCTAACACAAGCGTCACAGTCACCATGAAAAATTTTAGTTAAAATAAATTATCGCAAGTGCATTAAGTTTTGTAATTTACCATTATTTTCGTATAAATCAAAGCATACCGCCGTATAAACGGCTATTCAAAACCAAATATCCAGTTCTAAGTCCGAAAAACATTGAAAAATTTAGATTTAATATAAAGCGACTTTTAATTTAACAAATACATTGACAGCTAATTTGTTTCTTTCAATTCAATTTCAATTTAATGCAATTACTTTCATATCCGAAATTTCAATGTAATTTTAAGCAGTATACTATACAACAATTAAGTCTGGTAACCCTGTAAAATTGTATGGAACCTGAAAGGACCATATAAAATAGTGTGTTTTTCTTCTGTGTTTTTTAAAAGCACTATGGTATATCAAGCCCTTGGAGTATTTTAAATCATTTTGAAAACTGGGTAAAAATGGTTTAAATTTTTTAGTAAGATCTGATTTAATCAATTTTTGGGGCATTAGCTTTTTTTGGACTTGTGTTTTGTGCTTGATTTTTCTGGATTGATGGTTTATTTTTAAACAACATAACCACATCATTTTAAATCGTTTTTCCAGGTTCCATACAATTTTACGAGGTTACCCAGGGGCCTGTTTCATAAAAACCTTTGTAAATTCTCATTTTACAAATCTTCGCCTATTTTTTGTAAAATACGCGATAAAGGTTTTTCGACTTTCAATCCAGGGGGAGCATCTGCGCGCACTACTCTGCGCTGATTGGTCGCAGCCAAGTCATTTCATCTCTGCTGACCGATCAATATTCGCCCTGTTGTATATCCTCTATCATGTGATTTACAAAAAATAGGCGGAGACTTGTAAAATGAAAATTTACAAACGTCTTTATGAAATAGGCCCCAGACCAGTCTTTTCTGGCATTAAATTTTTGGAGTGATTGTAGCCTTATAGTATTCCATATAAAAAAAGAACACATCGTTTCGATTTTGCTAAATTTCCGTCCTTTGAAACATTGGATCCCGCAGCGCTCACGCGTCACCCAAGATTAAATTTATTTAAATTTTTTAAATATCTTTATTGTTTCCATATGGCTGCTAATTAGCGGTTAGGATATTTGTTCGCTCTTTCCGTTGAAAATTAGTACTTTTTATAAAAAGGTAATGAATTATAATCTAAATCAAAAAAAAATAACCACAAGAGAATGTGTATTACTGTGTAAAGTTACTTAATATTTTATTCAGTAAGGAAAATAAGTGTCACACAAGTATCCCAGTACCCAATTCGCAACTTAAAAAAATGGTCGATTTTCACATGAGCAGAGATGTAACTAAGGAATGAAATTCAGGTGAGGCGACACTTTAGCATATACGTGCAAAAAATCAGCTCCAAATATTTACCACAGGAAAAAATTTTCAGGGGACCCCAAAAAAACAAACGAAAGTTAAGCAAATTAAGCTTATTAGTAAGAAATTCAAATATGTTTAGTTAAAGTTTTAAGGTTTTTAGTATCAAAAAAGTATGGGTAATATTTAAGTCATGTAAAATGAGTAGATTTTTAATTGGCTAAAGAGCTATTTAAGTAGGTTTTGTTGATTTTAGATGACGCCATCAACAACGATTAACCGCGCAGTGAAATAACCCATTTAATATAAGGGACAGAGCGCTGCGCGCTTTTCCCTGATGCATAATAATTAATAAAAGTCGCGTTGCGCATCCACTTCCACATAAAAACTGCGCAGTTTTCGCCGTGAACAATTTTTTGGGCGGTGCTGTTGAAACAATGTCGCCATCGTTTTTGCTTCACTGGCTGGCAATATCTACAAACAAGAAGCTGTAATTCGCGTCTACCAATGCAAGAAGCACCATGGAATTAAACCCCTTATAATTAAAATATTCGATCTTTGCCTTAACGGTTTTTGTATATGACAGTGTTTTCCATCCAATGCCCCTATGCAACTAGGTAATTGCCACGTGTGTTCAAAATCTTCCGCAACCTTTTTCTGGTCGACTTCACAACTTGGAGGAGCCAAGTAGGTTTTGTGCAGAGCGGTCTACAAAGCTTCACACGTCTCAGAAACTATATTGCAGACTCTTGATCTACCGAGTCGAAAGCTAAAAGAAATTGTTTGCTGTGCATCGCCGGTAGCAAGAAATCTGAGAGTTACTGCTAAACGTTCTTTTGCTGGATTAGATTTTCGAAACTTGCTTTCATGCTTTACAATCAAAGGTCCGACCAATGACAAAAAAAATCAACTTCAGTCGGGGTCATTTGAAAATAGTCAAAAAAGTACTCGAGATCCTGAAGTCTCATTTCTTGAGTACATAAGAACCTGGTATTCGCCTTTTTGCTCACGCTTTTTAAAAATTGGGGAACCCACCATCTTTTTTTATATTTGTGAAACCAAGGTATTTATTTTATTATTAAAGATAATACGATTCTTATTACTTAGATGGTACAATGAAGTGCGAATATCTTTACATTAACAATGAAAAATTAGCATTAGCACCAGCAATTACAACTTAAAACATTAGGATTTAACACCAGCATTCAAGTGCTAAAGTCGCTTACAAATGTCTAAATTGCTCCAGCAAATATGAATGAAATGAAAAGATGCACATACAGGAGACAGACATTACGATTGCTGCTTTCTTCTATGAGGGAGACAAAAAAGCTGGGAACATGCCACCAGCGCCAAATAGCTTCGTAGTTCGAGGGAAAAATTATAAACCCAACACGTTGTTTATGTTCACTAATGTGTTTACATTGTTTTGAACGTGTAAAAGATCGAAGACTCGCTATATTTACATCGTTTTTTTCTAATTCCAACAATCAGAACATTTTTAGTATAATCCTCCCACTCTTCAACAATTATACCACTCGAAATATTATTAAAATACTAATCAACCCTCCTTTTTCTTAATCGGTAATTTAGCAAAAAATTTGCCAAATTTTGGAAAAGCATAGCGTATAATTGCATCCTAGTGAAAAATAAAATAAAAATTTTTGAATAGTAATAAACATTTTAAAATGTAAATCTTTTGAAATTTTAAAAAAAGCTTTTATAAAGGCAAAAGCCATTTTAACGAGTAAAAACGTTAAAATCGTTTTTACTTGTTATAAAGGGAAAAATCGTTAAAAAATTTTTAAAACGTTTTTTTATGTAAAGGCCCAGAACCGCTCTTTCTGCCAAGCGCTTTCCAGCTTTGGTTAAGAAGCAGCGAAGCGACTGAAGAGCCGAGTCTTCCAGTTGCGTGGAGTTAGTACACGAAGAAATCAACGCATAACGCAGCACTGCGGCTTGCACATACAGGTTTTGCGTTTAAAGATGCTTCTATTACAATTATAATGTTTGTTAAAAAAAGCTAAAAATTAATTTCGCAAAAATAATTGGCATATTTTTTTAGGAGTTTTTTTAATTTTTGTGAAATGGGAGATAGGATAAATAATAAAGCAGGAAGAGGATCATTTCTGGGCAGTGCGGGTCTGTTTTGTATAAAACCACACGAGTAAATTTTTATACCTCCAAAATTAAAAAAAAAACACGAAAGCCCATAGAATTTTGCCTAAAAAACCTCTCCTACCATAAGTCGGCCTCTAAATTTTAGGAGGTAACTGCGTCCAACAATATTTGAGAAACGGTGTCCCAAAAAAAATTTTGTGATATACCTCAAATACCCCATTTTTAACGTTTTTAGTACTCGGACCCCCCAAATTTTTGCTCAGGGCCGAAAAGGTACCCCCAAATTTGAGGGAGGGTGTCGGCTACAATCGGGGATCCTCGGGGGTAATAACCCCATTTTGGCAAAGCATAGGTCAGCACTGTCTTCCCGAATCTTGGCGTCGTGCAAATATGCTGAAGTGTAAACCCCCAATTTGTTCGGCACAAAGTAAGAAAAAATACC
>JASAMX010030805.1:67500-75637 GCA_030248175.1 Microlaimidae sp. YZB2_3 | reverse complement strand
AAAGCTTAGGTTAAAAAAAACTAACCTACGTTGTCTTGCCAACTTGGGTTGGGTCCCTTTCAGAACGGTAGGATTATACGACCAGTTCCAATTAAGTAAGCGCCAACAATAATATAAAACCCGTTTTGTCTGCCAGACTGTGCGGAGTAAATTTGCTGCTTGAAATAGTTTTTTTATTGCACGCGTGGCGACCAACGCGGTATACGGTAAATTTGAACATGCCGTAAGAAGAATTTAAATTGAATTAAGAAAACGCGTATTTGAAAGCTAGGTGGAATGACAACTTAATGCTAGCGAATATATTAAATTTTTATTATTACACCTGCCACACACTCTCCGCCATAATTTTTTCATAAAAATTTTGCTTTTCTTCAAAATTTCAAATTTCATGCATTTGCATTATTTTCCCTTCGCATTTGTCCAAGCTACGAAAAAAAAATACTAATAAAAATACTATTTTCCCTTCGCATTTGTCCAAGCTACGAAAGAAAAATACTATTAAAACTCGATATGACCCAGTTTTGGAAATTCTTTGTTTTCAATGAACTCTCGCCCAAAAACTTAAATAATTGCACAAAAAGTAAAAAATCTCAAAAATATATCTTTTCATTTGCCTTTTTTCTCGTATTTTATAAACAGTTGTCCAAGCTACCCAAAAACTATATCGCGCTGGGCTTTGGTTTAAAACTCGAAATATGATCAAGGTTTGGGAATTCTCTGTTTCCAATGAAATTTCCTAAAAACTCAAATAATTGCACAAAAAGTAAAAAATCCCAAAAACAAATCTTTTTATTTATGTTCTTTTATGATATATTATAAAAATTTGTACAAGCTACCCAAAAACAACTATATCGCGCTTGGCTTTGGCTTAAAACTCAAAATATGACCCAGTTTTGGAAATTTTTTGATTTCAACAAATTCTCACAAAAATACAAATAATTGCATAAAAAGTGAAAAATCTCAAAAACATATCTTTTTATTTGCGTTTTTTCTCATATATTTTAAACATTTGTACAATTTACCCAAAAAATACTAGTTCGCTTAAAACAAGAAATTGGGGTTTGGCTTAAAACAAGAAATATAACCTAATTTTTAAAATATTAGCTAAAATTTTTTGAATTTGTTGAAAGCAAAGAATTTCCAAAACTGGGTCATATTTCGAGTTTTAAGTCAAACCCCAGCGCGAAATAGTATTTTTGGGTCGCTTGGACAAATTTTTATAATATATAAAAAAAACCGCAAATAAAAAATATGTTTTTGAGATTTTTTACTTTTTGTGAAAAGATTTGAGTTTTTGTGAGAATTTGTTGAAAACAAAGAATTTTCCAAAACTGGGTCATATTTCGAGTTTTAAGCCAAACCTCAACGCGAAATAGTTTTTTTTTGGGTAGTTTGTACAAATTTTTATAATATATGAGAAAAAATGCAAATAAAAAGATATGTTTTTGAGATTTTTCACTTTTTGTGAAAATATTTGAGTTTTTGTGAGAATTTGTTGAAAACAAAGAATTTCCAGAACTGGGTCATATTTCGAGTGTTAAGCCAAACCCCAGCGCGAAATAGTATTTTTTCGGTAGATGGGACAAATTTTTATAATATATAAGAAAAAATGCTAATAAAAAGATATGTTTTTAAGATTTATCACTTTTTGTGCAATTATTTAAGTTTTTTGGGAGAATTTTTGAAAAAAAAACCGAGTGCAGACTATTATTATCGTTGATTATTAAACATTTCTATTTAAAAACAATGTTATTGTAGTAGTATAAGTAATTTTTTAAAGTTTTTAGTTGTTTTTAAGTATGCGAAGTGCAAATAATGCAAATGCATGAAATTTAAAATTTTAAAGAAAAGTGAAATTTTACAAAAAAAATCATGGGCGAAAAAACTTTTTGGAATTTAAAAAATAGCATTGTTTAAACGTTTTTAAAAATTTTGAGACCAATGTGGCTTAAAATAAGTAAAACTGAATTAGTTTTGATTATAATACCTGTTACAATGCTCCAAAACAAAACAGGTGTTGTTCGAGAATTTTCCGAATTTACTATGGGTGTTTTTAGAAAAAGAAGTTCACTGGGGTTTTTTTAACGCAGGATAACGTTCAATACGGCGTTAGAAAAAGAAAAGTAATACCAATCAAAAATGTTCCCTTTGCATGGTCGCTTTAAACTATTTGAAGTATTTTTGACCACTTGAAAATGGTGATATTTTCAAAAAAATTTGAGCAGTTTCATACCTTTAGTACATTATTAAAAAATTTAAAAAAACTTTTAATAATATTTTCATATTAAAGCCCAGGCGATTTCTGTTTTTTTGATTTATAGAAATGGTTTTTAGCACTTCTGCAGCTTAAGTAATAACGCCTTAAAAAAGTCTTTTTTTACAGCAAAAACGATTTATTTTCTGCATGTGTAAATTTAACTCAAAATCCGGAACGACAGGAACGTAATACCATGTATAATTGCAAACTGTTAAAATCACCTACTAATAGCGAACAACATTGTATTAATTATGACGCGTTATCTATATTATTAACAAAGATACAAGCAAATTTACGAGGAAAGTTTTTGGCATATTTAAATTTTAAGTTCAATTCAACATAAAATTGGCACCGAGCCAAAAAATGAAAATTTAAATTTCTAAAAAATTTTCGTTATTTTTCTGAGTAAAATGATATGCTTTTTTGTGGTTTGGTTGTTTCTATACCAAGTTATTGCAAAAACAAAAAGTGGCCCGTCGCATATTTTTCTTTATTGAGGGAGTTTGCCCCCCCCCTGATTTGCACCTAAATAAAATATTTTTAATCTACTTATATCTGCAACTTTAAAATGTTTTAATCTATTTATTTATATCATAAATTGTCACAATTAAATCACCTTTTAATCAAATTTCACAATAGAGAGTTGAGAAAACAAACGAGTTAATCCAAAACAATAAACAAAGAAAGCAGAATAAGAAAGGAGGCTGATTTCTGGAGGTACGTTCGCGTTGAAGATTGCGCGGCTATCGGAGGTAAGTTCCGACTTGCGCGACAAAGAAGAAAAATTGGAGGTAAGTTCCCGGTGTTTTTTCGGCGGAGGTAAGTTCCTCTAACCCATATTTTTTGTGTTCTGATACATGTACTAATTTGTTGTTCGTGCGTGTTTGGATTTAGTATAATCTCTTTAGTATCAACTCAAAATCCCGAACGACAGGTACGTAATGCCATATATAATTGCATACCGTTAGTACCGCCTACTAATAGCGAACAACCTCGTATTAATTATGACGCGTTAGCTATATTATTACAAAGATACAAGCAGATTTGTAAGGGGAAGTTTTTGCATATTTAAATTTTAAGTTCAATTCAACATAAAATTGGCACCAAGCCAAAAAAATTAAAATTTAAGTTTTTAAAAAATTTCGCGTTATTTTATTGAGTAAAATGATATGCTTTTTTGAATTTTGGTTGTTTATTTACCAAGTTACTGCAAAAACAAAAAGTGGCCCGCCGCATATTTTGCTATATTGAAGGAGTTTGCCCCCTCCCCTGGTGCAAGTATAAAATTTGATAAAATTATGATGAAAAAAATATAATTATTACAACATTTTAAACAAATTTTAAAACCATACAAAACAAAAAACGATTGTAGATTTTTGTGCGGATTTAAATACAATAATTTTTTTGAAAATAATTACAAAATTTGCAAAACAAATTTATCTGTAAAAAAGAATTTAATCTGTAGGAGATTTTTTAATTTTATAATAATATTTTAAATTAGTATTAAAGTATTATCAGTTCAAAAAAATAAATGTAACGAACTTAACTTTTCAAAAAAGTTTAAATACTCCAACACGGTACTTTCCAACTACTAATAAAAAGATTAATAGTTAAACAATTTCGCAAAGTGCTTAAATCTGTAGAAATTCTTGTAAACGAAAAACCAAACGTTGTGTGTTTAAAATTTTACATTATTGTATCAACAATAACGCCATAAATTCTTGGCGATATCCCAGCAAATGGCCGATATGATCCAAAAACCTTTCAATGTGTTCATAATCAGGCGCACCTTCACGTGCATTGATGTGATACTGAAATATTGGTCACAAGTTTTATTTAAACAATAGACCCATCCCCCTTAAAGGCACAGTCGTCTGGATATTGCCGTTCATTTTTAAATAAATAACCGAATTTAGAAGCCGATGCATAACAGGAGGTGGTGTGTTTTAAACGTCATCACAGCAACGTTGGTAAAAAATAACAAGTATTGCGTTTTCAGTCAAATTAAAAGACTATCTTTAAAAAATTCAAACCACAAAAAATCAGGACATTACCATGTTAATTTTATTCCTGAGTCTTGAAACAAAAATTAAAAAAATAATACAAAAAATTTAGGAAAAACCTCAGATTGTAAATTTTACAAAAAAGTAAATTAAATAATTGTTTTAAATACAAATTGTTACAAATTTTTTTAATAATTTTATTTTTAGATACGCTTTTAAAATGTGCATTTAAATTTATTATGTTATTAATTACGCTTCGCCGGAAATTGATTAATAATTTATTAATTCTCTGCGGAAATAATTTATCATGGGTGGCTCGGGAGCGCCACCGGGCGATTTAGCCCCGTGGCGCCACACCAACCGTAATTAGAGAACGTGGATAAATTTTGAGATTCATGTTCATCTCTTTTTTCTTTTTCTTCTTCTTCTTCTTCTTCTTATTATTATTATTCTAACGCTCAATTCTTAAAATCGATATTCCTCCTTCATTACTGATTGATCAAAAATAAACATGGGCTCATTGGAAAAAAGAAAGAATTACGCAACTTTCTCAGGAGCCACTTTTTTCATTTAGATCTTTGTTATCGATTTATTGATCAAAATAATAAATTGAAAAAATAGACAAATAAAAACTGCCAACCGCACAATAACAGCCTTTTGGCAACAATAAGGATTGTACAGAGCAGATAACGAACAGCCCTCAATAGAAAACGCGCAAAAAACAGACCGGTTTTAATTGGTGACAAAAATTAAACCAGTTCCCAGCGCCATCTGCTTCAACCGCGCGAAAAACGGCGAAAACAACAAAGTACTTTTTTTAATTCTTACATTACTGATGACAAAATTAATTCAAAGTTTTATTAAAAAAATAATAATGTGTCAGTTGCGCGGGAGCGCCACGCGCCGGTTTAGCCCCACAGAACCCACAGCACCACAGCACACTATAATTTTTAGTAATTTATGTTCATTTTTAGTAATTTATGTTCAAAATAATAAATTGAAAGATAGACAAATAAAAACTCCCAACCGCACAATAACAGCCTTTTGGCAACAATAAGGATTGTACAGAGCAGACAACGAACAGCCCTCCATAGAAACCGCACAAAAAGCAGACCGGTTTTAATTGGTGACAGAAATTGAACCAGTTCCCAGCGCCATCTGCTTCAAACGCGCGAAAAACGGCGAAAACAACAGAGTACTTTTTTTTAATTCTTACATTACTGATGACAAAATTAATTCAAAGTTTTATTAAAAAAATAATAATGTGTCAGTTGCGCGGGAGCGCCACGCGCCGGTTTAGCCCCACAGAACCCACAGCACCACAGCACACTATAAATTTTAGTAATTTATGTTTATCTTCTTCTTTTTATTATTATAATTCTAACGCTCATTATTTTAAAATCAATATTTTTCCATCGTTCACGTGGCGATTTAACCCTGCGGTACCACACCAACCATAATCAGAGAATGTGGATAGAATTTGTAATTTATGTTCATCATCTTCTTCTTCTAATTTTTTTATTCCAAAAAAATAATTACAATCACGTGGGGGGCGCCTGTTTTTCGTTGTGGGTTTCCGCGGTTTCCTGCTTGTCTGGATTTTGTTTTTGTTCTCTCTTCTTCTTCTTTTTTTTTTCTAAAATAATTACAATCATCGGTGGCACCGCCCACGGCACCGCGACAACTATAACTAGAGCACCTGGTCAATTATGTAATTCACTTTTATCATCCTTTTCTTTTTCTTATTATTTATATTTCAAAAAAAAAATAATTCCAATCATCGGTGGGCCGCGGGTGCCACACTGCAATTTAACCCAAGGCACCGCGCCAACTATACTTAGAGAACGTGAGTAAATTTTGTAATTCATGTTCATCAACTTTTTATTATTATTATTTTTACTTTAAAAATTATATTTGCAATCATTGGCGCACGGCATTGCGCCAACTATATTTAGAGAACGTAGATAAACTTCGTCTGGAGCGCACATGCACCGCACTAACTATAATTAAACAACGTGGGTAATTTTTGTAATTTAAATTCATCTTCTTCTTTTTATTATTTTTTTGTTTAAAAAAATATATCTCGGCAACGGAATGATTATAAACATATGTTATTGCGCAGCTAAAAGTATAGTTTATTCAGCTATTTTTTAATTTAATTCAAAGAAGTGGTAGATTAGCCTTGAAAAATGCTCTAAGAATAGAGCAGGTAAAAGGGGCCATTTTTCCCCGGGCGTATGTTTAGACAGAAAAGATGTGGACTAGTCTGAGATGGACATTATGTGGACTATAGGAAATTTGCATTTGGTTTGCCCAGCTGCTCACTAAATAAAAATTTTTACCATATGATAATGATTTGCTTATACATTAATCTAATCACACAGCACTGTTGCATTTTTTTAGTTTGATGAAATGTCAATTGAAAAAATTATACTCACAGCAATCTTTGACAAGCGCGAAATCGCCACTTTTTCAAATTTATAGTTGTTTTTTACACATGGAAATATAACATTCTAATTCAAAAAGTGGCGATTTCGCGCTTGTCAAAGATTGCTGTGAGTATGATTTTTTCAATTGACATTTTATCAAACTAAAAAAAATTACAACAGTGCTGTGTGATTAGATCAATGTATAAACAAATCATTATCATATGGTAGAAATTTTTATTTAGTGACCAGCTGCCCAAACCAAATGCAAATTTCCTATAGTCCAAATAATGTCGATCTCAGCTTAGTCCACATCTTTTCTGTCTAAACGTACGCCCCGGAAAAAATCCCCCCTTTTTTCTGCTCTATTCTTAGAGCATTTTGAAGGCTAATTTATTTATTGATAATAATTTATTAATGATAATAATTTATTAATTAATAATAATAATAATAAGGCTTTTTGAGTTTTCTTATTGTTTATATGCACATACATATATAGGTGTAACTAAAAAGAAAAAAATATATAATTTAATTTTTTGCGTATAAGGAATTTATTATTTCAACTGGTAAACTAGAAAAGTACAATAAATTAAAATTGAAAATTAAAAATTAAAATTGAAATTCTTGTTTTAATTCTTATTTTGTACTGTTAAAAAACAAATGTCTTATTATGTAGTGTTTTGAACAGTTTATTAAAATATCACAAATATAATGTAAATCGCCTCCACTCAACGACCCTTTTTTGCATCGGTTGGTTAAAAAAAAGGCAATCGGAGGTAAGTTTTTCCCCTACCAGAGGTCATCGGAGGTAAGTTCCATGAACCAAAATATGATGGTTTTTTAAATCCCGAACTTCATATAAATAGCCTGTCTGAGTCTTAAATTTCATACAATTAATTTTAAATGCGCATTTACGCAACAATAACACCCATTTTTTATAAATTTTTTTTCAATACTTCAAAAAAAAAACACAAAAAGTTCAAACGAGTTTTTATAATTTTTTTTCAATACTCTTTAAAGATTGAAAAAAAGTATTCTTCAACATACGTAACATTTGTGTCCTGGTTTTTGTTACTTATGGTTGAATTATATCTGGCTAACGCTGAAAATTAGAATGTAGACATGAGGGGACCAACTAAAATTGTGCGGTAATGACGTTTAAAAAAACAAATGAGAACGTAGAATTTTATTTTAATTCCACCTTTTCACAAAATATACAAAAATTAACCAATTTTAGCCCTTAAAGAATTTGCATTTAGGTTCCAAATTAAGTAATTTGATAAATAATTATTAAAATACACTTTTTAATCTTTGTTATTAATCCGCTTTAGTGAATAATTTTGCATGTTTTTGTTGTTAAACAGTCGATTCAATAGTGCAAATATCGCGGTCAGCTAGATTTTATTTGCTTATAGTCGAATTTTCGTTGTTGGTTGTTGAATTTTATTAAA
>JASAMX010030805.1:0-62500 GCA_030248175.1 Microlaimidae sp. YZB2_3 | reverse complement strand
ACAAATTCTACTTACTACTTAAACTCACTTGAAAATGATATAAGATTTTTTAAAAATTGTAAAAGAGTGTAAAATCTAAATATTCTTAACCCAAATTAAAGTTATTAACCCGTTTCTAAATCGAATAGTGCCTCTTTGATTATTTAACTTATACATGTATCTAGTCCAAAGACAGGATTTTGATCAGATTAGGGGCTAATTCCCGCCAAGGATTTTTCGTCCTGAACGCCTGAACTAGTGATGTTACTTGGAGCTCCGAGGCACAGAGCGGAGCTCCGCGTTTAGCAGCTCCGAAAGACCATCGGAGCTCCAAAACTTCGCTCTATTTTTATCCCAATTTTATAAATAAATAAAAAGTAATAGCATAAATGCTTTCCTCAAAATTAATTTTCTAACTAAATTTTTTTCAAAACTTATTTAAAACAACAAAAATAGTTCTGCAAATACAGATAGAATAGTTCTGAATAGATAAAATAGTTCTGCAAATACAGATAGAATAGTTTAGAATGTATTTTAAGATAAAATAAGTTATAAATCGCTTATTAAAAGGCAGAGCTCCGAACTCCAGCACTTTCGAGCTCCTAGCTCCGGAGCTTTGGTGTTCCGAGCTCCGAAACTTCCTCCGCTTTAAATGGCCAGATCTCCAAAGCATAAAGGATACTAAAGTATCTGGAAAAAATACTAAAGTAGAATATAAAGAATGTGATAGAAAATATAAAGCAGCAATAAAAAATTTTCACGACAATGAAGAGCTTTATATAATTAATAGTAATAATTTAAAGCATTTTTACAACTATGTTAACAAAAAACTTAAAACCAAATATCATAAAATTGGGCCAATTAAACGTGACGACGGCACTATGGCAACGGATGATAAGGAGAAATGCGTTTTATTTCAACAGTATTTTTGTAGTGTATTTACGGTAGACAATGGTAAGACTCCAAGTTTTCCATCGCGTACAGATAACAATAACGGCTTTATAATGTGTTGTTTCCAGTAGAAACTGTTTTTAAAATATTACGTCAGTTGCCAAACAAAACGTCAAAATCACCTAACGGAATTCTAGTTTACTACCTAAAGCAAGTAGCTTATGAAATTTCCTATCCTTTAGCCAGACTGTTTGAGTTGTCGATGAAAAATTCTGTCTTATCAAGTGTCTGGAAAGAAGCCCTGGTTTCTCCTACCTTTAAAAAGGGTTTGGCTTGTGAAAAAGAAAATTTTAGGCCTATAAGTCTTACTCGCATAACGGGAAAAACAATGGAAAGAATAGTTTATAATGACCAATTTATTTTTTTCTCAAAAATGGTTTTATTTTTAAAAATCAGTTTGGTTTTATTAAGGGAAAGTCTGTGGGACTCCAATTATTGACAACAATTTGGGAATGGGTTCAAGCCATTGATCAAAAGCTGTGTGTTGATGCCATATATATCCATTTTGCTAAAGCTTTTGATAAGGTAAGCCATTCAAAATTTATTGCAAAATTAAAATCTTATGGCATCAATTATGAGCTTTTGGCATGGTTTAAAGAATTTTTTCTGGCAGGAAACAAAAAGCTATGGTTGATAACTCAATTTCTGACGAGACTATTTTTACAAGCGGCGTCCCCCAGGGAGTGTGTTGGGGCCATTTTTATTTTTGGTTTATATTAACGATATATTTGAGAACATCGGAAACAAAAAAAGTGTCAAATTGTTCGCGGATGACGCGAAAATATATTTTACTTACAATCCAAATTCTGTTAATTTTTACGAATTTAAGGAATGTCTTGAAAAAGTTTGTCAGTGGACAGATGACTGGTAATTAAAAATAGCTAAGAATAAATGTAACACACTTACTTTGGGTCAATATAACCTCACTTAAATGATAAGTTTATTGATAAGGTAAAGTTTATAAAAGATCTAGCATAACTATCTCAGACGACCTAAGGTTCTCCCATCACTGCGCAAAAATCACGGCAAAAGCTTTAAATCGTGTCTCGTTGATTTTTCGTACTTTCACTTCAAATAATATGGAAGTTATTCTAAAAGCTTTTAAAACATACGTACGTCCTTTAGTTGAATTTGAAAGTTATGTCTGGTCACCCTTTTTATTAAAAGATATATATTGTATTGAGCGGGTACAAAAAGTTTTTACTCGGAGACTCTATGAACGTGCTTTTTTACCTCATGTAAATTATGTGACTAGGCTAAAAGAGTTTAAACTTAATTCTTTAGAAGAAAGACGAATTAGAAATGATTTAGTTCTGACCTACAAAATTTTAAACAACCTAGTCAGTGTTGATAAAGATCAATTTTTTACTATTTGTAATAGTGAAAAAACGCGAAACAATGGTTGCAAGTTAAAATACAATAAGTTTAGGTTGGACATAAGCAAATAATTTTTCCAAATCGCGTAATTCCTGTGTAGAATAAACTTTCAAAAGACGTTTTATTATCAAAAAGTCTAAATATTTTCTGTAAAAAACTAAAAACAATTAAATTTAAAGACTAATTTTTCCCCCTTCTAGCTTCATAAATCTGTAAGATTAACTTAAATTTGCTTGTAATATTGTAAATTTTTACATGAATTTGCCTTGTAATGTTGTAAGTTTTTTTATAGATTGGTGAGGCTCTCTGCTAATCTTTATAATAATTTACTTAATTAATTGTAATTAAACTGACATTATCAATTGTAAAATGTTTATATCTCTGTAATAATTTTGTTCCATGTCTCGTATTTGTATATTATTTACTTTGTATGTTAGCGTTATTTATATAACCAATACATTGTATTAATAAATAAATAATATTGGAGGGCAGGAACATCACTAGCCTAAACGTTAAATTATATTTTATTATTGAAAATACAAAAAGATATAAAAAATAAATAAACAAATAAAAAAAAATTTTAAACTGCAGTGTTTTTTAAATTTTAAAATTCATCCGCTTTTTTACTTGTGTTTTTTAAACCTTTAATAATGTTTATAATGTTTGAACGAAATATTTTTGCTTAATAAGTACAGAATACCATTTCGGGTGTTTAAATTTAAACTATAAACGGTATATGTTAAAATTTAAAATTGTTGATTTATGGTATATGTTGTTTATTACAATTAATTAAGCTGAAATTAAATTGAACTTATTTAAATATATTTTGTCTTTTAATATTTATTAACTTGTATAAAAGAAAAAAATAAATTTGGAAAAAAAGTTTATAGTCAGTCACAATGCTATTTATTAAGGCATTCTGAGTTTGATTAGTTTGCAATTAAATTTAATTGAAATTGGCCGTTCAAGAATAACAATAAAAATTACCGAATAAATTTTAAAAAAACATGCATTTAGATAACTGAATTGTTTTATTTTGACATTGTTTTGTATGTTTTATATTTATGTTTTTATAAAATATTGTATTTTTAATTTTGGAAATTTTTAACACAGGGAAATATGCAATTTTTTATGTAAAAATGCGGTGAACTGTTTTCATTCCCATATAATTGATATTTCTGTAATCTGTTTATTTTACTAAATAATTACCAAACTAATATTTAAGTCCATTGTGATGAAATGTTGCTGATCAGTTCCAAATGATTATATTTAAATTAAAATCTGGACTGACTTTTATGGTCGTGAGAATGGGTGTAATAAAAGGTGTTTTGGCATCCTTTCATAATTTTATTATTCTACTATTAGACACATGCATTGTTACTGGAAAGCGTTCCAGGAACACGCCTGAGAAAGGTGTAAACCTCAGCCTGTGATTGGCTATGACATCAATTCCCAGCTTTGATGTTCCGACTTTTGCCCACTTGCATCGTTCCTGGAACGCGTTCCGAGCGCGTTCTGGGTGCATTCCAGGAATACAAGAGAAAGCCAGAACGCGTTCCAGGATATCGAAAATTTTTGGAACGCGTTCCCGGAACGTGCGTTCTCTAAAGCGTTCCCGGAGCGCGGAACGCATTCTAATCCTAGGCTACTTTCGGCCGGTGTCAAGGGATATTCTTTCCCCCCTAAAAATTTTTCTCCCCAGAAAAACTATCCCGGGATATTCTTTCCCCCTTCAAAAATTTGCATAAAGTTTATAATATTAATTCTGCGCATTCTTCAAAAACGCCATTAAATTAGAATGGTTATTTTGTTATGATGATACTTTCATAAATTCCTAAAGCTATTCAGATAAAACCCATGAACTACTTTTACCATTTTAAACCTTAGTTTCCCTAAGCAGCCTAAACAAAACCTTAAAATCAAGCTAAAATTCATAACAAACGAACAACAATATGAAAAAGAGGGGGGAAAGAATATTCCGGTTTTTGAGCGGGATAGTTTTTCCGGGGGGAAAACTATCCCGGCTTTTTACCGGGGAAAAAAGAAGAGGGGAAAAGAAATCCCGCTACACCGGCACTGTATACTTATGAAATTTGAGTGTGTAATCAGCCTCTGTCGTAAAGGTTTAAGAAATTATAATATCAAAAGATCCTAAATTTTCTATATACTGTTCAGAAATCTTAACAAAAGCTCTATGGAAAATAGGTTATCTTTTTTAAAGGTTTAATACAAAAAGTATGGCATTGCTGCTGAAGGCCAACAAAATTTTATGTTCGCCCAATTGTAAAGTTTTAATCCTACTTATTTTGTTTTCGGTTTATAAAAAGACATCAATTGATTTTATATGTAAAAAAATTATTTAGGAAAAGGTTGTACTTAAGGTGTATTTTCCAAATTTCAATTATGGGACTATAGAATAGTTAATCTAGGTCCTAAAAATTTTAAAACTTTTTAAATAAAAACAGACTTAAAATACGTTTTAAATTGTTAAATAAATTAGTAGATATTGACAAAAACGTTTTTTGTTATAAACAAAGGTGCTTGTACTAGAGGTAACTGGAAAAAAATTTTGGGTTTAAAATACAAACTTGACGAAGCAAAACTTTTTTTTGTAAAACGTGTAATGGAATTTATTGCCTTCCAGTATAGTTAATATTGTATTAATATCACCCGCTATTTCCCCTAAATGTTTAAATAATCATCCAATATTAGAATTAGAATTAGTGATTAGAATTTAAATTTTGTCAATCTTGAAACCTTTAGAAATATTTGCAACCTTTGCTTAGACTAACTCTAAGAAATATGTTTTTTGCTTTCGGCTTCTGTTTATATTTGATAATATTTATTTTGATATTGTGATGAATTTTTTTGGGTTATATATTTTTTTAATATTGTACTTATTAGTTACTAATTTAACGTGTCAAATAAACATTTTTGATTCATTTACAAGATTTCTAGAATAATATTTACAAAAAGTATATTTCTTGGTTAATTGCTTTCATTCAGAACACCTAAAGGAACTCGGAGACAACACGTTAATTACTAATTATTTTAAACAATATAATCAAAAACATTTCTTCACACAAAGAAACAATATTAATTTCTTGGATAAAATTTCAAGCAGAACACCCAACGGAAATCTGGATTCAACACGCAAGTTACTGATTATTTTACACGCTATAATCGGAAACCTTTCCTTAAACTCGGAAAATATTAATTTCTTTGTCAAATTTTCAAGCAAAATGCCCAGCGGATGTCAAGATTCAACATGTAAGTTGAATTTAATTATTATTTTACACGCTATTATTGAAACGCTTTTGTCAAAAAATAAATAAAAGGGAAAATTTATCATTGATTTATTAGTATTAATTCTTAACACTGGATGTTGTTTGTGCTTGTATAAAAAGTATATGCTAAAAACTTATTTAAAACACTTTTTTATTATACGATTAGTTAAAAAATGTGGTCCTTTTTCTTTACCATGTTGATTTTATGCATTTCCGCAATCCACACTTCTGGAAAACCTCTTACCTACAAAAAATTCAACATTGTCATAGAACATGAAACTACGGTAATTTTTTGCCATCAATAATTTTAGACACTTGAATAGCTAAACTTCTGATTTGTTTAATCCCATGTAAAACAGTGATGTTCCTACCCTCCAATATCATGCTTTGAAGCACCTGCGATTATAAAATAGACTATTTTTGAACAAACATTTTTTACTGCTGAAATGAGGGTTAAAAAAATAAAAAATTGCAGAAATGACGATTAAAATAATTTTTAAAATTGTAAATTTTCTTAATTTCTTTGGCTTAAACAAATAGTTCACAAAATTTGCTGTGCGATAATCTGTTAAAACATATTATTTTATTAGTTTTTGTTAAATAAGTTTTGATTTTTGGTAAGACTTTACAATCAGAAATCATCACTTAAATTGTACCTTTGTGAACAATTGCATTTGAAATTGTGCAACTAGTACAAAAGTAATATTGAGATTTGTTTTTTGAAACTGATTTACAAGTTAATTAGATTTTATTTTTGTTTTGGTGGTAAAAATGTCAAATATTTCAAGACTAAATGCAAAATAAAGGGATGAAAATACTTTTTTAATATTAACACTAGAAAAATAGATTAAGAAACACAGGACTAGGACCACACCTAGAAAGCGGTTTGAAACGGTAAAATGTACTATTGTTTTTGCGTAATTTTTCTTCCACACATGTTTCACGCTGTTTGTATCTGCTTGACAATCGATATTCTTCCTAAACTAAAAAGAAACTGATTAAGAAGTAAATAACCCATAAAATTTTCTGATTTACAACAAGTAAACCAATGAGCCCTAAAAACAATTTTTATTATTTAAATCATTTGTCATAAAATAACAATAATATATATCCAGAAAAACGATATTTCATTATAAATATTGGACTTCGTCTATTGACGAATTTATATTTACTTATGTTCAAAAAACTGTTTTACTTGTTTTTATTTTTACCCGTTTTTTTCTACTTTTACATGTTTTCTTATTCTTTTAATAAAATTTTTAGAAATGGTTTGGAAATATGTTTCTAAATGTTGATTTGTTGAACAACCATGAAACCAATTTTGATTTTTGGATTTGTTTTTAAGGTGCCAGAAAAGCCTATGACAACTGATGATCTCCTGGAGCCCTGTTTTAATGTGCAATACATGAAAATGACAAGATTGATGCTGAAAGAACTTCCGAAAACCGAAAAACACTGGCAAACTGCGAAAAACTTTATGGATTTCTGTAAAATATTTTTACCGTTTTTGGACACTACTTTCTAAAAAAGCATCATCTGCTTATTTTTCTTATTTCAATTGTATTAATAATTTTTGTTGTTAATTTCCATTGTGTACACGTATACCACTTGTCAGATATGTTTAAGGTATGTTTGTGTTATCGCGGTTTGTTATACGGTTTGCTTCTCAGTGTTAGACGCGATAACAAAATAGTTATGGAAAGTTAAAGCTAGGTACTAAAGAGCAGGAAAAAGTGGATCTAAGAGCAAAACAGCGAGAACGATCGAGATCATAAAATGTAAAAGTTTGTCTAGAGTACACGAGACAGTACTTAAACAAGCTAATTTTTTTTGCTAAACGAAGATTTACACTTTTATAACTATAAAAAACATTCTTTTAGTTAAAACTCAGCTTTAGTTAGAGATTATAAAAGGGAGTTTGACTATTAAACATCGTGTTTCTTTTTTTATACCACAATAGCATTCTTGAAAAATTTTAAAAAAAATCAATCAAATGCCCCTTAGCCGAACTTTTAGACTTGTTTTCTTTTTGTTAGAGCTTGAATGTTTTTTAAGAGATTTTAAAAAGTAATTTAAAAAAAACACTACCGAAATTTTTTAAAGGTTTTTTAAAGGTTTTTTAAAGGTTATCTTACAACAACATTAAAAAGAGTGGGTGGTTTTTTAAGGACAAGTAGCCTGTGTCAGATATACGACTGACAAATAATTTTTCCCGCATTTTTTATATTCATTTACTTTTTTTTCAAAATCCAGCCCTTTTATGCCATTCCCGTGACTGTAAGCTTTATAGCGATACCTCAGTTACCCACTCTATTTTTAGTTGGGGAGAAGGGTCTTTCCCTCTTTTGGTGAAAATATGTTGTCCAGCATAAAGATGTCCGTGTTATTTTTTTATTATTTTCAACCACCTTATGATGCTCCCTGAACTATAAGGTTTCCCATAATACCTCATTTATCCTAATATTTCTGTGGTTGGGGAGGAAGATTCTTCTGTCTTTGGTAAAAATATGTTGTCCTATATAAAGATGTCCACGTTATTTTTTTAAAATTTTAACCCATTTATGACAGCCTCCAGACTGTAAGCTTTGCAATGATACCTCATTTAGCCCAATTCGTTTTGTGGCTGAAAAGAAGGATCCTCCCTTTTGGTGAAAATGCGTTGTCCTTGTTATTTATTTTTTTTAAATCAAACATTTTATGACATTTCTTGAAATTCAAGCTTTGCAATGATATCTTATTTAGCTCAATCCTTTTTGTGGTTAAGGAGAAAGGCATTCCTCTCATTTAAGTTAAAAAACGTTGTCCAGCATAAAGATGTCTACGTTCATTTTTCCAAAAACATGATATTCTTGTTTTACATTGGCAAATTACTCTTACCAATAAGTTTGAGCCAATTCGAAGATAAAAATTTTTTCATTTTTCAAAGTCCATAGGGCATTGTTTTTGTGAAAATGTGTTGTCCAACCAAAAGATGTCCATGCAATTTTTTTAAATTTCAACCCCTTTATGACATTCCCCTGTCTGTAAGCTTTGCAATGATATCTTATTTAGCGCAATCCTTTTGCTGGTTGAGAAGGAAGGTCGTTCCTTTTTTTAGTAAAAAAACGTTGTCCAGAATTAGGATGTCCATGTTAATCTTACCAAAAAACATGAAATTTTGGTTTTACATTGAATAATTACTCTTATCAATAAGTTCGAGCCAATTCAAAGACAAAAAATTTTCACTTTCCAAAATCCATAGGTTTTCCCTTTTTGTGAAAACTTTTTGTGCAGGCTAAAGATGTCCATGCAATTTTTTTCTAAATTTCAACTTCTTTATGACCTTCTCCGGACCGTAAGCTTTGCAATGATATCTCATTTAGCTCAATCCCTTTTGTGGTTGGTAAGCAAGGTAATGAAAAAACGTTGTTCAGTATAAAAATGTCCAAGTTCATTTTTCCAAAAATCATGATATTCTGGTTTTACATTGCTTAATTACTCTTTCCAATAAGTTTGAGCCAAATCTGAATCAAAAAACTTTTTAATCCCCTTTGGTGAAAACGCGTTGTTCAGTATAAAGATGTCCATATAAGTTGTTTCAAAATTTCAACCCCCTTACGACACAAACAGACATTACGTCTATTTAGGGTAACTGACTTAATTTCGGCCACGCCTTAATTTCGGCCACCAATTTAGGGTGTCAGAAAATTGGCTTATTTTTAAAACACAAAAGAACTAGCACAAAAGTAACTGGATTAATGTTGAATAAAGTGCGTTTGCAAAAGTTTTTTATTTTTGTTATTCTACATTATCAACATTTTCATACAAAAAGTGAATTTTTTATGATTTTCTTAATTTTTGCTTTGTGTTTAAACTGCATCATTTTTAGAACGAAGCAATATATAACCTTAAAATATCTTCTATTTAAGGCTCAAAATTGTTAATTTTCATGTTTTGATATTTTCTATTTTTTAGTTTTTAGGTGAAAGAACCTGCCGTTTTTTTGTGTTTTTAAATATCATTGTATCACCGTATTTATAAAGAATTTTTTTTGCTCATTTGACTTTGTTTTGACGTTTTTTAAGCCAAAAATAAAAATTGAACAAAATACAAGTTATTAAAACTTGTTTTTTTAAGGTTTTGACATAATTATTTAAAGTCTTGGCTAATAACTATTAAAGTTCGCAAACAGGGAAAAATTAACAGTTATATGACCGAGAACAATACCTAAGGGTAAATTTGTAACCTTTAGAAATTTTTGTTGTTCGTTAAGCAATAGCTATGGACAGTTTTTTGTAGGTGGCCAAAATAAATGGCACGCGCCTTTAATTTCCGCCACTTTAAAAAAAAAGTTTAAACCCTCACTGATTTTTAAGTGTAACAGAAATATTCAAATTTTGCACTGGAATAACAAATATAGCTATTGTTTGATTTTTAGGCCAAATTTCGGCTTGATTGAAAAAGCCAGAAAAAAACTTATTCAAAAAAATAAAAAAAGGTGACCGAAATTAAGTCAGTTACCCTATATAAGAACACGAAAATGTTTTACAAGTTATAAAGAACACATTAAAAATTTTTTCAAACTTTATCAAAATTAAATCACAATTTTTGACTATGTAAATTTCTATTGCACCAGTTTTTTGTTAGTTGTTTAAAATATAGTTTGATCTACCTATCGCTTGCCTTATTTCCTATTGGACTAATAGTTTAGAACCTATATTTAAGTTTTTTAATATTTATTTAATGTAACGTTTTTTTATTTTTATGTATTATTTAGTCATATAACTTATTTTTGTAATACTTTTTTTTAATAAAAAATTAATATGCTGTATTTTGTCAAAATTTATTGATCTTACAAAACTAAACAAATTTAGATTAACAGTGTTTTATTCGCAATACAAGTTAACCAAAACCTCACAAAGATTAAAAACTATAAAACTACAAATGTAAAATTATTATCATTCTAAATGGAAAATCTTTTAATTCATTTAATATTCTAGAACAAAAACCAAAGCAAAAAATTAGAAGGGCTAGTAAAAACATTGAGTTAAAACTTTGCAATGTTAAAATAAAGTAGGTAAGCGGACAACAATAATCACAGATTTTTTGTGATAAGCTTCTAAACTATTTTTTTAGTATTCCGCGGCTCTGCTTGTTTCTTTTCTTTTAAAATATGCCAGTACCAAATTGCCATTTTTAATGAGACCATGACGCTGTTTCATACAAATTAGCAGCATTCCATTTTTTCGTAAATTTTTACAAAGAAATGAAATTTACAATTAAGGATAGAAGTTTATGGAAGTATATTTAGGTAAATTTTAATTGTGATGTGAGTTTTTTCAAACGTTTCTTCCCTAATAATGTTCCTACTTTTCAATATTATTCAACGGATCTCCAGTCATTTAGAACAGAAGGAACTTCGGAGCTCCGCCTTTTATATAAACGATTTTAAGCGTTCATAAGCTTGAAAAACATTTGAAGTTACTCTATCTACATTTTAAAAACTATTTTTATCTGTGTAAACAAAAGAAATTTTTACAAAAAAAAAACAAAAAAAAATTTTAAAAAAAACACAAGCGTTTACATTATTCTTTAATTATTTATTAAATGAATACAAAAATAGAGAGTAGCTCTGGGGCCTTGCTACGGAATTCCTAAAAGCGGAAATCCATTCTGGAGTTCCGGAGCACGGAGCATTAGGGAACATCACCAGTACTTAAAGGAGCACTGTCACAAATAAAAAAAGTGTTTTAATACTGAACGGATCCGGCTAAAATTTGAAAATGTTGTGGCTTAGTTCCCTAAAGAACTTATATTTTACAATTGAATCATATCGGTTCGATATTAAAGGAGTTATCCGGTTAGGGCCTTATAGCACAAAATACATAACAGGCCAATACCAAACACCAAAACCCACGCACTTAAACACAGTAATGGACGGAAATCCGTAACACCACGAGGTGTACTTTATGTAATATCAATTATCGTAATATAATGCAGGAATAGTGTATGACAAAAACGAAAATAGTGTGGTAAAGTTCGTATTAAGTTATACAAGGACATAATTTAAGTGATAATGATAGTGATAATAATAAGTGATAATAAGTGCTAAGTGATTAGTAATAATGATAGGTGATAATGATAGTGCTTATGATAAAATATAAGTGATAATCATAAGTTATAATGAATGATAAATGATAACAATAAGTGATAATGATGGATGATAATGAGATAAGTGGTAAGTAATAATCATAAGTGATAATGAGATAAGTTATAAGTGATAGTGATAGTGAAATTGATAAATGAATAGTGATATTGATATTCAATATCACTTATCATTTATCACTTTAACTATCATTATCACTTATAACATCCCACTATCACTTATTATTAACATTTATCGCTTATAGTTATCAATTAACACTCATGATCACTTAGCACTCATTATCACTTATCACTCATTATCACTTATGATTATCGCTATTATTATCACTTATCACTATCAATATCAATTATCACTTATCGTAAGCACTATCACTATCTCCTATCATTATTACTTATCACTTAGCACTCATTATTACTTATCGTTATCACTATCATTCTCACTTATAAATGATCAGTTATGTCCTATTACTCAATACAAACTTTACCACACGATTTTTGTTTTCGTCATACACTATTCCTGCATTATATTACGGTAATTGGTACTAGATGAAGTACACCTTGTAGTTTTACCGGATTTTCTGTTCGTTACTGTGGTTAAAGTGCGTGGTTTTGGTGCTTGGTATTGGTGTGTTGTGCATTTTGTGCTTTAATGCCGTAACTGGATAACTCCTTTAATATCAAACCGATATGCTTCAAATTTGGAATATAAGTTCCTTAGGACTTAACCTACATTTTCAAATTTCAGTCGGATCCGTTCAATATTAAAAAACTTTTTTATTTGTGACAGTGCCCCTTTAATGTTTTTATGATTCAGCATAGGAGTGCATAAACATTTATTTTTTTTTGGTTTAGGGTTGATGGAGTCGAAAAAACTTAAAGCCGAAAATAAAAATAGCTAGAACCTATACCTAAGCCTAAGCAATGCCTAAAAAAAGGTTAACAAATTTTCAACAGCTCCAAGTTGCGGCTCACAAGACTTATTTGTGTAATTCTTATTCTTTGTACAAAATTCTTACTTTTTTATAAATGATTACAAAAAACAATAGACAATCCACAGAAATTTATTGTATTTTTGTCTGTTGAACTGTATGAGGAATAAAGACGGAACTTTGAAAGTACACAAAGTCCTCGAAGAGGATTTTGCATGTAAAAGGACGCGAGATAAAAACGGACGCCTAAAAATACTTTTTAAAAATTTTTACCAAATACTATTTTTGAACAAAAAACATAAAATGGCATTTACAATAAGCCATAAAATGATGCCCCATAGATTAAACTGAATAATAATTAATTTTAAATTTAGCAAGTAAAAAAGGCTAAGTATGCAAGCAAGCAGAACAGAGAGAAATTTTGTACAACCAGGTACTAAGTACCATCTACTAAGCGTGATGTTAAAATTGAGAATGCTGGTACTTGCTAAGAAAAAAGCAAAGCCAAATCAGATAGATCGAAGGAATTATTATCATCCTCATGATCTATCTAATCTGGGGGCTCTTGGCGTTTTGTGCGAGAATTTTTCGCGCATTTTATATGTTTATCACTTATAAGAGCTAGGAGAGAATGCGAAGAAAGCCCTATGGTTCAATACATTGCAGTTGAGCGCCGGAAAGACTGTAATTGGAAATTTTCATTCTGCCGCTTCTAATTAAGATCCATCATGCTTATTTCATCATTTTCAAAACATAGACACTTAAAAAACAGGAACTTATCTTACTCCTACCTAAGCGCTAAATTTAGTTTTAAACAAACGTAACAAAAAAATTGCTTAGAGCTCTTTTTATCTTGTGCCAGAGTTAAGAGACTACCAGGGAACATTTAAAAAAAACAAAGTAAAAAATAGAAAAAAACATGCAGGCCAAGAGGCGTGCCGGTCTGAATTGAAAAAAAAATTGCGTAGATCAGGGGTGGTATGCTGAAGGTTTAATCCGACTTAAAGTTAATCTGAGATTAGCGATTGTCGACACACAGTAAACATACTAGCAGTATCGATTAGATAATCTATTTTAACGAATTTAATCTGAGATTAGGTTTAATCTCAGATTAAATCGTCACTAACTCGAGTTTAAATTATTAATTTATGCAAGTTTTTAAACCACTTTCGGAGGTTGATTAAAAATTTTCGGGTTTTTCCCGCTAATCTCGGATTAGTGGCGATTTAATCTGAGATTAAGTCTATTAACTCCGTTAACCCAGATTATTCAATCAAAACTGTTAGTATGTTTACTGTATGTGGACAATCGCTAATCTCAGATTAATTTTAAGTCGGATTAAACCTTCAGCATACCACCCCTGGGGTGGTATGCTGAAGGGTTAATCTGAAAGTTAATTTGACATTAGCGATTGTCAAGACACAGTAAACATACTAACAGTATTGATTGAATAATCTAGGTTAACGGAGTTAATAGACTTAATCTCAAATTAAATCGCCACTAATCTGAGATTAGAGGGAAAAACCGGCAAATTTTTAATCCACCTCCAGAGGTGGTTTAAAAATTTGCATAAATTACAATTTAATATCGAGTTAGTGAAGATTTAATCTGAGATTAAACCTAATCTCAGATTAAATTCATTAAACTATGTAGATTATCTAATGGATACTGTCAGTATGTATACTTTGTGTCAACAATCGCTAATCTCAGATTAACTTTAAGTCGGATTAAACCTTCAGCATAGGACCCCTCACGGTTGCTGGAGAAACTGAAAAATATTCTTGGACCGGTTACATTTCTGTTTTTTATAGTTCCCTTCCAGGGAGTGACGGCCGCGAATGTTAACACAATGATCTCGTGGGTTTAAAGCGTCTCATTTAAACAAAACATTGCTTATTTTTAAAGAACCTAACAGAATTATGACGTTAAATAAAATCAATTTTAGCCAATGAACGCCGGGCTAAAAATTGATTCTCCAATGAGCGAGGCGCCGGTCGGATCCAAAAGCCTTTTAAGATGCGGCTTTTTTCCCATAGATCAAAACATTTACCGGTATAACGCTAAATTTACCCAGCATTATAGTTCATATTGATATCATTTTATTTGATATTAATATAATATTGATGTTTTATCCGATAAATAAATTTAAAACAATTATGTCTTCCTACAAAAAATAACAATGTAACAATGTAACAAGGTTCTTTCACGTGAACTTTGTTAGAGGTGTTCGAAATTAACGGAATCCTAAACTGCGCAGTTAGTTAAATCAGGAATATATAACACAAGAGAATGTCCGACTGTACACTAAATTTTTGACCAAAATTTTGCGAGAATATTCGCATTTTTGGATTTGCGTGCAGCTTTTCTCGCAAAAATCCGCCATTTTCTGTCACTGCGATTTTTAAAACAGTGTTAGTTTTCTCGCGGTGGCGACTGCGACTTGTTTTGCACTCTATACTGCTTTATTCGCACCTCGAGTCTCGCTGCGCAACAAAAAAAATACAGACGCTGGTACTAATTTTTAATGGAGTAAAACACTTCAAAACTTGTTTTACTTAATTTTGGAACTTTGGAAGTTACTTTATTTCATTAAAACTAAAAAGTTTTTTAACATCTTAAAATAAAAAAAAAACAGCTTTTACTCATTTAAACACAAAATTGTCGCTCCGCTTTGTTGTTTTTTGTGCAGCCAGACTCGCAGTGCGAAATTAATCGCAGTGCAAATAAAGCAGTATACGGAGTGAAAGAAGTCGCAGTTCCCACTGCAAGAAGGCTAACACTGTGTTAAAAATCGCAGTGCGGGAAAACTAGCTGAAAATGGCGGATTTTTGCGAGAAACGTCGCACACGAATTTGAAAGTGCGACTTTTTTTGCAAAATTTTGGTCAAAAATTTAGTGTACAGTCAACATTCTCTTGTGTTATATATGTTTGGTTAAACGCATTGTAAAGTGCTTTTGAAGAAAATATCAAAACATGAAAATAACAATTTTAAGCCTTAAATAAAAGTTAATTTAAGGTTATATATTGATTGGTTTTAAATTTAATGAGTTTAAACACAAAACAAAAATCCAGAAACTTCCAAAAATTCACTTTTTTGTATGAAAATGTTGATAATGCACAATAACACCAACAAAAAATTTTGCGGAAACACTTTCTTCAACGTTCATCCAGTTACTTTTGTGCTAGTTCTTTTGTGTTTTTAATATAATCCAATTTTTTAACACCCTAAATTGGTAGCCAAATTAAGGCCTGGCTGAAATTAAGTCAGATACCCGAGTATTTGCGTTGATTGCTAATTTTTGTCGCGGAATTCTTTTTGTGATAAACGGTTTTTGTTGACCAGGGGCCTGTTTCATAAAATACTGGTAAATTTTACAAGTTTGTAAAATGGAGAAAAATACAAGTTTTTAAAATTACTGACTTGTAAATTTTTAAACAAATAAAAAGATGTTTTTATATGTGTTTTTTATATAGATTTTTTAATATATAATTTAATATTAGTAATATAAATAATAATATATTTAATTTTTATATAGATTTTTTATATTTTTTTATATATAGATTTTTACAAACCTCCACAAACCAACAAAAAAAATAATTCAAATTTAAAATGGTATTTTTACTTGTATTTTTTACTTGTTTTTTTCACTTGTATTTTCACTTGTATTCAAGTTTTTTTACAAACTTGTAAAAAAATCAAGTGAAATCGTAAAGTAAATTTTACCCTACTCGGAGTAGGGTAAATTTTTCTTTTGAGAACTTGTGAAAAATTACAAGTGGCCAAAGCTTAAAACTGGAATAACTTTAAACACACAACAGCTACGTACATGAAATTTTAAATAGTTTGCACATGGCATATAATCTTTTTTCATTTCAAATTTCAACGCAAATGGTTCAGAATAAAAAAAAGTTATTGATAGACTTGTAATTTACGAAGACCAGTATTTTATGAAACAGGCCCCAGCATAAATTAAATGACAAAACACAAAAGTAATTTAATGACAAAAGTTTACTTGATACTACAGAAACAAATAACGTGATTTTTTATGTTAAACTTTATTGTCTAAAATACACAACCTCCTTAAAATTTATTTCACCTCGGAATTTTAATAGATTTGAAATGTCATATAGTAATCGTGATAACATCATATATGTATTGCTCCTTGGGATAGGTTGTGGGAGGAGAAGCGGCAAAACGGGGCTGCAAAATGCAGATGGGCATATGGCTAAAAGAATGCAGCTTGGGCGGGTTATTAGAAAGGCGTGGCCGCGTTATTAGACATAAATGCCGGCGTCCCTTTATGCGCGCGGTGTTCTTTTATGCGCGGGGGATTCCTTCCATTTGGAACAATGAATTTTGAACAGCGTGTTATTTTAGGTGATATATTATAGTTCATAGTTCATAAATAATATTTTCATATTATTTATGAGGACGAGATGCCTCAATTGAGAAGAGATGTTGGATGGAGACACCGTGATATCAGGTAGAAGGCAAGTAGAAGGCTACAAAATTTAATATAGAGATAGGTAAAACGCAAGTCCTGCTTCCGAGGTAGTCTTAGCTACCTTCAACTTGTCTCTTTATGCTTTAACATAGAAGAAAATAATACCTGCCATCTCCTTGCCTTCAAAGCAGTTTTACCTGCCTCCACCCTGCCACCTACCTGCCTCTAGTCTTCCGGAGACAGCTTTAAGAGCCGTCCTTACTGGGTTAGTATTGTTGTTACTATGGCAATATAAGCCACAGTTCGTGTAAAATATGTGCGTCTGTGAGTCATTTAAAAATTAAAACAGGACTCTATTTACTCTAGAATGAGTCACAGTCACGTGTATTTAATAATGACAGTGGCTCATCTTGCCATAGTAACGACAATATACCAGTAATCTGTAACAACCGCTGCAGTTTGCGCCGCTTGAATCAATTAATAATGCAAATTTATAATGATACAAAAATGAATATTTACAAAATTATTACAGGTTTTTAAACAATCAGCTGTGATATAAATAGTCCATTGAGCTTTTCATGTTTGGAGTTAAAGTTTGGCGATGGTGTTCAAAGAGCCAGAGAGAAAATCCGCCGGCCATGGAAAAAAGAAACGGGAACAAGTAGGATTTTCCGGATGCGGTCGATGGAAAAAGCTTTTTTTCGGCCGCCAAGTTCAACAAAGCGCTGAGAATTCGGGCGAGCAGGAAGAAAAACAACTAAAAATTAAAAAAAACATTATAAATGTGGGATAGAAAAACCTTTATAAAGCGCTCAAGTTCATCAAAGCGCTGAAAATTTTTTCAAGTCAAAAGTGTGCATTCCAGTAACCAAAAGAAAACAAAAAAAAGAACATTTAAAACAATAAAATGTACAAATATGCATCATTTTATCAAAACACGGTGAACCGATCACAGCCGCAAAACAATCATTGAAACATAGTTTACTAGAACACGACTCAAAGGCTTAAACAGATAAGCACTACTATGAGCCGTTTATAATACTATTTTTAAATTCAGTTAGCAAATTAGCGAGAACTTGTTTTTCAGATAGAGCGTTCCATTTAGAAACAATTCTGTTGCTAAAAAGTATTTAGGTGCGTTTATTGAAGATTTTAGAACTTTTAGTTTTAGAGAGTGACCTCTAGTCGGATTTTGATTAAAATAGAAAAAAAATCATTAGGAATAATGTTAGTTTTAGCGTGAATTATTTTGTAGCATTCCAGAAGATCTGTAAAATTTTGTCGATATTCAAGATTTTGTAAGTTAAGAAGTTTTAATATGTTTTCATATGAGGTATATCGAAAATTACATGGTTTAAACAACCTTCTGGTAAATTTCTTTTGAACACGTTCAATTAAATTAATGTCCTGCCTCAGATAGGGATTCCAAATGACACTACTGTATTCCAAAATGGGTCTTACGTAAGTTGAGTATGCACGAGTCAAGTTTTTGATATTGTTTGAATGAAAGTTCTAAATATGAGTGATGACGCCTTTAGCACTTTTTTGGAAATTATCTCACAGTGATTAGAAAATTTTAGTGATTCAGACACATATACTAGGGCGAACATGAAGAAAAACAGCTAAATAGTTTGAAATCATTACTAAAGTGGGATAGAAAAACCTTTATACAGCGCTCAATTTTATCAAAGCACTGAGAATTCGGGCGAGAAGAAAAATAATACTTAAAAAGTATTTGCAAAACATTAAAAAAACAAATTTTATTTAGAAGAAAAACAAATGGACAGTTTAGAATATGTAAAGCGCGAACAAGTGTAAACATAAAAAAGGAAGTAAAAAAATATATTCAGAACTTAAATACTTTGCCAATAATAAAGTTTGTAAATGGACTTAAATGACTTTGCCCAATAGGTTATAGAGCTGACTATGCCACCAAGATGACTTCTTGTTTTGTTTGTATAGCTGCAAGTATTTAATTCTTTAGCCTATATTTAATCGTTGTAAAAAACTCAGAAATTTTTACTAAACGTTTATATAAAGCTCAAAAAGTCTATATAAAACCACAAGGCAAAATCAACAATCTTACGTCCAAATGGGAAACAAATAAGCTCTTTATTTTGAATTAGTATTTAAAAATACGAATTTAGATAATCTTTTACCTGCATATTATCAGGAGAAGTTCCTCTGTACACTAAAAGGCTCGCAAGTGAGGCCGAGGCAAAAGTTTGAAGTGGAATTTTTCTACCTTCCCTGCAATTAATTTTTTATACTATTTGATATTTGTTTCTTTGGACCTATATGAAAACATCTTATTCGACCTAGATGTTTGTTAAAAAATGTACTGAAAAAACTAATTTTAAAAAAATTAGAAAACTAAAGCTAACGTCTTCCAGGCTGAAATTAAGGGCGTAACCGCTCTCCGCCAATAAGAGATAAACAATAAACCCTCGAGCGAGAAAAATTTAAAAAAAAAGTAATTAGCGGGTATGTAACCAATTATTATTTAGTTGCGTCATGAGTTTTTCAGCACGTGATATATTCTCAAAAAACGAATGGTTATTATACCACTCATCTATTTTCACCCTGATAGAATTCATCTTTAATAATAGGGATAAAAAAAACTGTAATAAAACAAGCAAATCACTAGGTAAAAAAATGCAAAAAAATTCAGGTTGCCTAAAAAGTTTTACAATTGTATCAACTTTAAATAAGGATTATCAGAAAGTTTTTGATAAACATAAATTTTTTGGGGTCCTGATTCCCGATTACAATTTAAAATTCTAAAAATTAGCCGTTTTTAAGATGTTAAAAGTTTTTAAGATTTTGTAATTTACTCCAATTTTTGGTTTTTTGCATACATATAGGGTAATGCATTTAATTTCGGCACTTTTCCCAATTGGGCATTTTTGATTTTGGACTATATCTTTGGTAATCCTGGACGGAATACGACGTTTGATAGCTTAAATGAGAGCTAATTATATGTAGATGACTGTCATCAGCTTTTTATTTGTTATGTTATGATATTTTCATGTGAAATTGTGTAATTTACAAAAAATAAAATTGTTACTCGTTTTTAGAACATGGACATTTCATGATTACGTAATGAATTGATTTTAAAATTAAACTGTCCTGGTAAAATTTAGTGTATTTTTTGAATTTTTAGTCCCCGTGGTTCTACGTTGTGTCTGTGGTGAGCAATCGTTATAAAATAAAATAGTGTAATTTCGGCACACATATTGCTGTAGGTAAAAACGCGATGAATTAAGTGGTCGGGTTTAAATTGTAGTTTTAAATAGTTAAAAGACAACGTTGAAATGTGTAGGGGTCATAGCACTTCACTTAAACTCGATTAAGAGGGTCCTTTTGAAAAGTGCCAAAATTAAATGCACTTTTTCCCCAAATTTTGCTCATTTTGATACCAGTTGGCATTTTAGCTGTAACTTTTTGCCAGTTACACGTTAAACAACAAGTAGAAACTTAAATTAAACAAAACTGTCTGGAGATAATGATAGGTTTTTAAATTTTTGAAAATGATGATTTTTTGACTGAGAAACAATCGATTGTTTGTAAAGTGCCGAAATTAAATGCATATATTTAATTTCGGCAATTTTTAATTTTTTTAAAAACTAATTTAATTAAGTAAAAAGTAGTTTTTGTACATTGAAATTTTTATGACGCAACGCAGTATCGTAAAAGCTTTAAAATGAGCTATCAAACATAAAAATCGGGCCATAGTGTGAAAAGTTACATTGGAAAAACGAAAAAGTTCCGAAATTAAATGCACTACCCTATATATATATATATATATATATATATATATATATATATATATATAAAGATTATATTTTTAGATAAAATATAAGTTTTATTTTTTTCTGCTAAGTGTTTTTTCTAAAGCTGTACTGAAAAAGCATATTAAAATTTAGGCGTTTTTTTATTTTGTTTTTAAATCATCTATTCTAATAGAGCGGTTTTTTGCTAACTTTGTTAAATTTAAGGAAAATTAAAAAAATACAATGTATAATTTTTAATTATAATAATATATATTATAATATATATTATATATTATTTAATTATAATAATAATATTTACATAAATGCAAACCTTAACGCTAGAGTTCTGGAAATAAGGCGATACAAAAACACAAACATTGCTAAAAGCCCGGTTTGCTTGATAGCGATATATACAGCAGATTTTACAACTTCAGAAAATCTAAAATGTAAACAAACATGTATTAATTGTAAAAATTTTTTGGTTTTTTGTTCGTTTTTTTTGACATACTATTAAAAACAAATACAATAAACATTAACCGCACGGTCAAAGCCCTTTCATTTAATCAGAAGTTGTTTAGTGCTAAAGATTTTCTCAGAGTTATGACACTATAGAATAACTTTCAGCCAATCAGCACCATGGAAAAATTGGTTTCCAATGAATGTAAAGATCTTCCAGTTTCCGCTTTTCCTACTTTCATTCCTACGAAATAAAACATAAAGCCTTAAATCACAGATAGTATCTGCCATTTAAGGGTCCTTAAAATTCTAGCGTATTTTGCGTTGTTTTTTTAACTTTATTAAAGTTTGTTAATTTTAATTCGTAAAAACAACCTTGGTTAGCCAAATAACCCGTTAACGACAGGGTTCCTCATTTGGGAAGGTAGGTTTTTTACCTACTTCTTACCTGCCTTAATCGAAAATTTTGCTGCCTCAAAGCTGCCTCACTCTTCCCCCTATCTTCCCCATTTAAAATCTACCAGCTTTCAACTGCCAACTACTAGCCGCCGAGGCTAACTTAGCTGCCCCTACCTCTTTTTTCACAAATATCCGCTTTATACAAGTACAAGTAACATAGGAGGTAGTACCAAAAATATATAATATAGCAAAAAATGTGCAATTCCTATATAAAAAAGTAAGCCAAAGTAGACCATTATAATGAGCCTCTCCATTTAAAGGGGACACTCCATTATTATAGCATAGCAGTAATTTTAATTCGGCGAGTTACAATGGATAGGAAGTCATTATAATAGCCATTTATTGAACTAAATTTACTTCACTAAATGAACTAATTTCACTTCTTTCACTTTGAGAATATATTATATACTCACAAGTGTAATACTGTCCGGGCCGCATGACTTTTCTCGTGTTAATAAAATACTGTCCAATACAATAAAACTCATGTGGCCTGGATGCTGTACTCCAAAACTTTCCCGCATAGGAGGCAACTGTTATCTCCCGGTAAAGGGAGGTGAAGGATGTTCTCTGATTGGCCAGTCGTACCAAAAAGAGGGGACTTTTGAAAAAGCGTTGTTTTAATATCCAAATCAATTGCCTGTAATGCGTGTAGATTAACCTACCCTTATACTAGGCAATTTTTTTCTGCTGCTCTGTACTATTAGAAATCTGTTTAATAACTAAATTGCCTGTAGTGTGGGTAGGTTAACCTACTCGTATACTAGACAACATTTTTCCTTTGCTATCTATGTATGTACTGTTAGGGTTCTTTTTTTAATAACCGAATAGTAGTAGAAAGGTTTTAATAATACAATAGAAGGTCCCACTTTGATTTTGCTCACCACTTTGATTTTGCTCATCAAATTTGTTTTGCTTGCTAATTTGTTCTATTTTTCAAAAACTTTTGCTTTTATTTAAAAAATAATTGCTTTTAGCTGTCTCAGTTTGAATAGGAAAGATAAGAAAGCGGGTTATTTTACGGATTTTGAAAGTTTTTAACTGTTTCTTTTGCAAAACTTTGTCTTTTACATCACGTTTTTCAACATCTCATCTTCGGAAAACTTGTCGTTTGAGTTCGATTTTGTAAGCGCACTTTTCAAAAGACGGATTTTTCATAAATTGCGGCTTACTCCATAAAATTTAAACGCTTTTTTCTCCTAAGCCTAAGCAGAACCTAAAAATCAAGCATAATTTTAATATGATAAACTTCATTTAAATGATTTGTTTTTTAGAACTGAAAGGTACACCTAAGCCAAACCCAAAAATCAAGCAAAACTTTCTTGTGGTAAATTTATATTTTATAGTGAGTTTTTTGACTTAAAGGCTTAAAAACATTATTTTTTTCCTAAGCCTAAGCAAAACCTAAAAATCAAACAAAAATATATTGTTTGCGCAAAAAATCATTTTAAAAACTACGTTCATAAAATCGCACCCAAAAAAGGAATTTTCCGAAAATGAGATGTTTAAAATGATAGCAACTAAAACATTGCAGGCAATTGATATTAATATTAAAACAACGCTTTTTAAAAAGGCCCCGCCTTCTTAGTATTACCGGCCAATCAAAAAACACCCTTCACCTCCTTTTACCAGGAGATAAAACTTGCCTCGTATGCGGGTAGGCTTCGGAGTACAGCGAACCAGACAATATTACACTTGTGAGTATATATAAAGTGAAATTAAATCAATAAATGGCTATTATAATGGCTTCCTTTCCATTTTAACTCGAGCAAATTAAAATGACTACTATGCTATTATAAGAGAGGGTGCCATTTGCGAGGCTCCTCATTATAATGGCCTATTTTGACTCACTTTTTTATATAGGAGTTGCACGTTTTTCGATATATTATATATTTTTGGCATTATCACCTGCCGACAACCACATTAAGAGCGGTTCGTACCAGGATAAAAAAGTATTTTTGTGTCAATAGTCGCAATGCTACTTTTAAATCTACTTCATTTTCGCTAAAGCCCAATTCACATTTTAGGTTAAATTTAAGGTAAAATAATTTTAAGGTTTTAGGTTTAGGGAGGAGATTTAAGGTTTAAGCAACGTTTCACACTTCAATTTTAAAGTTTACAATGAAACAAAGTCCCAGGTTTTGATTTTAGGTTTAAAAAAAGAGTTTTGACTTCAAATATTAACTATAAGACAAATTTAAAAAAAATATTACCAAAAAATCAAGTGTTAACTAGTTTATTTATCATTTAAAAAAAGGTAAATTTATAAAATTATTTAATATTTAAAATATCCTAACGAAATTTCTTAAAAAAACATAAAAAATGTTTTGGTTAAAATTATCTTCCATAAATAGGTTTGCTTAATGTGTACATTGAAGTTCTGGATTACAAAATTTCTTATAAAAATTATTTCGGGGTTTATTTCAAAAGTTTTGAAAAAAACAAAATTTGGCAAACAACTGCTATTCAAACTCGTCGCAAAAAAATACTAAAGCGTTTGTTTAGTAAAAGTAAAAATATATAATAAAGAAAAATGAGACACTTAGAACAAACTGCTTGAAAACAAAGGTCCTTTTTAAATGGGACCTTTCGACTTTTGTTCCCATTGAAATGAGACTTATTTAAATGGGATCCCATTTAAATTAAACCTAATTACATGGAATTCCATTTAAGTGGGACCAGATTCCATTTAAGTGGGATCCCATTTAAATTTGGTTCCATAATTTAAATGAGTCCAACTTTAATGAGGCCAGATCCTATTTCAATAGGATCCCGTTTACATAAGACTTATTTAAATGGGATCCCATTTAAATTGAACATAATTAAATGGAATTCCATTTAAATGGGACCAGGTTCCATTTAAATGGGATCCCATTTAAATGGGACTTATTTAGATGGAATCCCATTTAAATTGGATTCCATTTAAATAAGTCACATTTTAATGGATCCAGGCCCTATTTCAATAGGATCCTGTTTAAATGGGACTGATTTAAATGGGATCTCATTTAAGTTGGACCAAAAGCTGAAAGGTCCAATTTAATAGGACCAGGTCCCATTTAAATGGGACCTTTGTATTTATTCAGTTTGTTCTATATGTCCTATTTTTCCTTTATTATATATTTTTGGTAAAAGCAATTATAATAATATACTTGTTGCATTCATTTTTTGTAAACTTACAAACATTGGTTTTTGTTTGTAATACAATATTTTTATTTTTTATGTTAAAAAATGCATAAGTATTACTTTTTTATAAAAAAAATCAATCCTTATTTACTTGAGAGAATAAAAACAAGATAACAAAATATTTTGCCTAAAATCCGCAGTGACCATTTTAAATCTCGAAAATTAATTGAAAAAAAATATCTTTTTTAAATGTTAAGATCTCTTCGCGGACAGGTTTTTTAAGCATAGAAAATCGTGATTTTTTGCATGCGAGATCTCGTGAAATACAGCACTGTTTGTAAAATTAATTTAATATGAGTATTATAAATTCAAAAACACCACAATTATAAAGTTCAAATTGATAATATTGGTAAAGTAATTGAAATGATTCATAGTAAAAATCTAATTGCAATAAAAAATTTTAAATCCCTCAAAAATAAATACTACACAGCGTTTATTAGTAAAATAGCTTTCCTATGCAGAGGAAATGTTAGTCTTGTTCACGCATGTAAAAAATTTTTACCGTTTATATGGCGTAATATACGATTTTTTGTAAAACAATAGGGTTATTTTTTTCAACATATGCGGCGAGACACAGATTTTTTAAATACTCCAAATAATTTATTTCTACTGAAATTTATGACTTTTAGAAGGCCATTAGAAGGCAAAAAATCCGTGTAAAAAACAGTATACTTGGTCTCAAACTACTCCTCCAGTACATTGTAGACTAGATTATAATTTTCTACAAACAAAATTATTGTAAATGGTCAGCGAATGCACAATTATTAGTGCACCACGAACAGATCATAGAGCAATATGGAAATCATGGAGCAATATGGAAGTCTATGGAAATTTAATAATCAGCTGCTTAAAGACACAAATTATGACGCTGTTGTACGAGATGCTATTATTACGCTAGAAATAAATTATAAATCTAGTACGAAAGGAACTAAATGGGACGCTTTTAAGCATATTATTAGAGAAAAAGCCATACCTTAAGCAAAAAAAGAATTAGTAAACATAGAAAAGAAGAGGCTAAATTAAAAAAGGAAATAGAAGCTATTGAACATGATCTTTATAAATTAGACCAAAATAAACTTAATCAATACAAACAAATTAAAAGTAAACTAGAGGGTATATACAATGAAAAAACAGAAGGGGCAATAATCCGTTCAAAAGCTATTTGGATTAATTGCGGAGAAAAAAATTTAAAGTACTTCTACGGGCTAGAAAAAAGAAATGCCGCAAATACAACAATGACTCAAATAAAAAACATGATAACAACAAAAATACCATACTCATAACAAATCCAAAAGAAATACAAAATCAACTTTTTGATTATTTTAAAAAATGACTTTGGAACAACAAGAAAAGATTTAACGACATATGACACCGAATTATTAAATAAAACATGTAATAGCAAACACATAACTAAATTAACCAAAAAGGAAGAAAAAATATTATCAGCACCATTAACTTTAAATGAATTCTATGAATCTCTTAAATCTATGCCAAAAAATAAAACCCCCGGCACCGATGGACTTACAACAGAATTTTACTTAAAATATTGGGACGAAATATCAGGACTCTTCTTTGAAGCGCTGAAAGAATCTACGTCTGCTACCAAAAAAATCACGAAAGAACATCGAAGAGAAATTCTTAAATTACTTCCTAAACCTTTTCGCAATTTACTAATTATCCCAAGCTGGAGACCACTTACGCTTTTAAATATAGACTACAAAATAATTAGCAAAGTGCTAGCAAACAGACTTAAGAAAATTACACCAAAATTATTTCACGAAGACCAAGCTGGATTTATTATGGGGAGATATATTGGTAAACATATCAGACAAAGTATCGATCTTATGGAATTAGCGGACGAAACATAACTAGAAGGTTATATGCTTTCTCTTGACATTAAAAAAGCATTTGACACACTAAATTGGAATTATTTATTTAAGACAATGGCATGCTATGGAATTCCACAAGAATTTATAGCATATATTAAACTTTTATATACTGATACTTAACAAAATATTTAGCTTAAAATCCGCAGTGACCATTTTTAAATCTCGAAAATGAATTTTAAAAAAAATATCCTTTTGAAATGTTAAGATCTCTCCGGACAGTTTTTTTAAGTAAAGAAAATCGCGATTTTTTGCATGCAAAATCTCGTGAAATACAGCACTGTTTGTAAAATTAATTTAATATGAGTATTATAGAGGCAAAAATACCACAATTATAAAATCCACATTGATAATATTGATAAAGTAATTGAAATGAGTCATAATAAAAATTTAATTGCAATAAAAAAACACATTGATAATATTGGTAAAGTAATTGAAATGAGTCATAGTAAAAATTTAATTGCAATAAAAAAATTTCAAACCCCTCAAAAATAAATACTACAAAGAGTTTTAGTAAAATAGTTTTCCTATGCAGAGGAAATGTTAATTTTTTTCACGCATGTAAAAATTAATTAAAATTTTTACCGTATATGGCGTAATATACGATTTTTTGTAAAACAATGGGGTTATTTGTTTTTCGAAAATTGCGGCGAGACGCAGATTTTTTTAAACCTCCAAATAATTTATTTTTATTGAAATATATGATTTTTAAAAGGCCATTATAGCTGTCGTGTTATTACTCTGTTGTGCGTACGTTTTTAGATTTAATAAAGGCCTTGTGTTTATGGATCTTAAAAGATTAGAGCAGGAATGTCGTCGTGGGGCAGTGGGATATTCGCTTCCCACTCCTACTGTCTGAATTTTTTGAGCCGAGAGATTGATTTCCACTGTCAATATTTTTTTCAAATAGTTTTGCCATATTTTATTTAATTTAGATAAATAATTCAGTTTAATCATAATTTTTTCAATAATTCATATAGCTTCAAAACAAAACATCAATTTGTAAACACTTACACCGCATTTGTTTCCTACATTTTGCCACTCATTTAAATTTTCGTCGTTGGTATAATTTAAAATATTATAATCCTCTGTAATTACAATAAGTTTTATGTAATTAAAAAAATATTTTTTGTTTTGTGTTGCAACTGGTTTCCTATTAAACGCTGTGAGGTGAAAACTGTCTGGAAAAACCTTAAAGAAGAAGGGAAATTTATGATAAATTTTGATCCTACCCGCGATAGTTTACCAGAAAAAAAATTTTGATTTTCAAAACCATGAAAAGAATTGGGAATTGAGCTTGGTTTTCACATCAGAGATTTAAACTTATTTCTATGTCTACTAAGAAACAATAACATCAAAAAATTGGTTTAGATGGATAAATAAAACATGGAAGGATTATCAAGAGTGGTAGAGTAATGCGCAGTTTGTCAGAGCTTGACCCTAAAAAAAATATTCGATGGGAGGGGAAAGGGAAAGACAGGATACAAAAAAGTTTCGCCATAGTAAGACGTCAACGACAGGTGAGCATAGACAGGGAAGCTAATGGGGTTGGCTACCCGGGGTAAATGATCCTTTGCAAGTCCAGGAGTGTCCTCACCCCCTAGCATTGAAGAGGGGAGTCGAGTCGACCAAGCGCAGACCAGTTTGAAAGACATCTAGAGAGGGGTAATGGAATTCGGTTGCTAAAATTCAGGTAATTTGGTTTAATATCATAAATTGTTTTAAGTGCAAAATATATAATTTTAAAGACTAAAATAGGTTTTTGGCATAATAAATATACAAACGTAGTATTTTTTATATTGAAATTTTGCTTTGACAACAGATTTTGAACAAATTTTGTTATTAAATTTTGGCTGGGAGGGGTCGATTTTGAGCTGATTTTGAGCTACCGCCCTGTTTTTAAATAATTTCATAAGTAGTTAAAGTGTACTGTAAATTATTGTGTCAAAACCTTTTTGAAAATTGATTTTTTTTCAAAACTTATGAAAAACCATAAAATACTAGGCCTAAAATGCGAATAGAATAACATGTTGTTGTTGTTGTTGTTGCATTACCTGAAACTTATCTCCCCTATGCAGATTATACAAAGGGCAGGCGCTGAGACAAGCCAGGAGGGGCAAAAAAATTCACCCCCACGGTTGAGACTCTTCGTCCAACATTGATAACAATGTTGGCAACCTTTACCGCTAGAGTATTCACTACGCGCAGTGTTCACCCAATCCGAGGTCTTAGCTAAAGGATTTTAAGTCGCCGCCTGATTTTGATCTTACATTTAACGTCGTACACGAGCAGCATAGGTGTTCCTGCAAAGCAGTGGTACAGACTCCACACACTTTGGAGCTGCATTTGTCCACTAGTTTGCTAGATGGAAGACTGCCATGTGTAGCCGACTTACAACAACAATCACTCTAGCCATGCCAAGCTGGATTTATTTCTATAAAAGAAGAAATCCAGCAACCAGGTCCAGATGGTTGGTACCTGTAGGCCCGTTGGGTGCTGTCTGAAGGTCAGCACGGTCCTGGTGGCTCAATGGCACAATAGAATAACATAGGCCACATTATGCTTGAAATCGTTTTTTTTTTCAAGGCACTGATCTCTGGAGCTCTGGTTTAAATGATATTGGAGGGTAGGAACATCACTATGAAACACAGATTTCACCCTTCAGTAGAATACGTTTGACTTTAAAGAAGGTTTGAACCTCAATGCACTTTATTTTAGCTCATTTCGCTTTTTCTCACCAAAAAAATAGAACAATTTGATCTACTTGGATTGAAATTTTAACCCCCCAAGGATAAATATGTCAAAGAAAACAAATTAAAAACGCGGATAGTAAATTAATTTTTACAGTAATATATTTGTTGTATTAAATTCTAACTCTAAATTTTGTCACTGAGGTAGTTCAAGTTATCAAAACTAAACTGTAAAAACGAAACTTACGTTCGTTTACGTGACGAAAATAGCAAGGTGGTCAATACTACATCAGGAAGTCGGACCTTTAACCCTAAAAAAAAAACAAACGCAGTTTTCACAAAAAAATATTGCTTATATTTACCCGTTCCCGTGATGGCTTTTTCCCCAGTTACAACCCTGAAACCTTCGTAAAACAAAGATGAAACCTTCGTATCTCGGTAGTGGTATTTTTGTATATAACAAATGTCGTACATAAACCTTACTGCGGTAAACTCTACGCATGACCTAAGTCGTACTTCCGTCATACATAATTTTCTGTGCGCGAATAGTGCCCAGTAAGTGATCAAATTGAAATGGTGAAAGCTGTACAGTAGCAATATGCAAATTTTTGCAACCTGAAATATCCTACGTTATACACTGTATACCTGAGAAAAATTTGCACATTGCTACCGTAGAGCTTTAACCATATCAATTTATCACTCACTGGGCACTATTCACGCACAAAAATTAGAACACAAAAATTAGCACAAAAAAATCATAAAACCGAGAAAAAAGCAATTGCAGGAATGGGTTAAATCTTGACAACGTATAAGGTCGATTTCCTCAGAGTCTTGTATCATTGTTACACACTATAAAAAATTTAACATTTTTTCGCAAGATATAATCACTTAATTTTTGTTTTGTGTTCCTATTTTGTACTGGTTTTTTGATTGTCATTTTCACCAATAATTGTGTAAATTGGGAATCAATTATACGTTATCAATTATATCGACAATCGGTATCAACATAAATTTTATTGTACAGCTGTATAAAAACACTGTTAAAAAAATTAAAAAAAAAGATTATTCTTAACTGGTTATTATTAGAAAACATAATAAAAATATTGATGATTTTTCCCGGTAAGGACGGGGTAATTTAATTGAAAAACATCTTTTTCACTTGTATTTTGCCTGTCTTTATTGCTAACTAAGTTGAGTCAAACAAGGTGGTTGTGCGTGTTTTTTTCTACCTCTAAAGATACCAAATCCCTCTTATCAGCGTGTCCTAAATACACATATAATAAAAGAGAAGGAAGGGTTAGGTGATGTATGTTACTTAAGAATATATATTTATGAAAAATTATTTTAAGAAAATTAAATATAAATATTATATTCTAATGCATTATGATGAAAAAATATTTGTAATAGTTCAAAAATATATTTGAAAAGTTATACTACAAAAATAGAGATTAAACTAAGCAGAAAAATTATAAAATTATAGTGTATTTTAAGTTTCACATTTGTTAAAAATTTGTTTTAAAGTGAAAATTTAACAAAAAATGATTACCATAAATGGGTAACATAAGCAAATACAAAAAACACCTTAATAGATGTAGAAAGAAGGTTAGGAGAATTTGCTATGTAAACACCATAGAGGGTGGAGAAAGCGAGTTAAATGAAAAAAACCTAAACAGGTGAAGAAGCTGGTTTGGTAAAAAAAACATAAACTTTATATATATATATATATATATATATATATATATATATATATATATCTATATATATATATTTATATATATATATATATATATATATATATATATATATATATATATTTATATATTTATATATATATATATTAGAAATATATGATTTACAATTAGAAATAGCACACCTATATAAGACGACTCTAGCTGCCTCCTAAATTCCCACGCTTGTTCCAATATACTTGCTTTCACTCTTTTTTCTATGTGTGGAGTTTTTTTTTATTTTTAACCCAATCCCGTAATGGATTTTTTTCCTCGTTACAACTGAGAAACATTCTAACGACAAAAGTGAAACTTTCGTCTCATCTATCGGTGAGAAAAATCTGCATATGCTTCCGGACAGTTTTAACCATTTTAATTTTTTCGCTCACTGGACACTACTCACGCAAAAAAATATGTTTGAGAAAGTACGACATAGGTCATACGAAGGTGTCACAGTTGTAACCAAGGAAACGGCAATCACGGGAACGGTTAAATTAAGAAAAAACGCCTTCAGAAGGCCGGAACCAGGTTTAAAACCGTCCTTACCGGGCTGAATAATGTCACAAACCGTAAACCACAGCGTTCCTGGAACCTCGAAACGCCCCCAGAACGGACTCCAAAAAATCTTTTCGCTTCAATAGAGACTCCCATAGAAGCTCCATAAGGCCGGCCATGTCAATGTAAAGAATTTTTGGGTTATTTTAAATTACCCATTGAAATTTTCTGCTGAAAGTATAGTTTAAAAAATATCAAAAGATATCAGATAAAAATATCAGATATCAAAAGCTTAAATCTACCCGATATTATTTTAAAAGCTGTAAGGTTAAATAAGTTATTTAATCCATAATTATTAAACAAGTAAATCAGATTTAAAACACAATAAAGAACCATAGCTTACTTGATTCTAATTCTTTGCAATTTTCGCTGCAAATCCGCAGCACAAGCAGTGCTGCTTTGTGTTAAACTCAGGGCCGATTGCGAAGCTTACGCTGAGTTTACCAATGAGCAGCGGTGACGTGGAATCCCTTCTGCAGATTTGCAGCGGAAAGCGGAAAGAGTTAAGGGGTGAATTCTGCCGTTAGATTTGTAAGGTTTAAAATCTAAAGATTCAAGAGGTAATTTTAAAAAGCTTTTTTACGCTTTGTTCTGCTACACTTACCCACTTAATTTTTTTATACAAAAATTTCAAAAACCCTAAAAATTTAAATTTAATAGATTTTTGACTTTTTTTCTGAAACTATGTATTTAAATTGTATTTAATTTGAACCCTTTAGGTCTCTCTTTTCGAAATATTTTATGGGTGTAACCCACACCCTTTTTAAAATCCTGGCTAAACTCACGGCTAACAGATCAACAGTTTATTATTAAATTTTTTACTAAATAAAACCACAAGCTACAAATAGTGCACATTACATAAATAATACACTTTGCGTAAGATCACGATAAAATTAAATTAATATTGTACAAATTGGATTGGATGGGACTATAACAATCAAAATATTTTAAATTATAGGTTAAGTTAAGCTAAGTTAAGTTAAGTTAAGTTAAGTTAAGCACAGTATTATAGGCGATTTTACGAAATTTCTTTATCCTAGTAAATTCATATCACGATAAATTTTATTTCAATTATTGTACTGCCATGTAGTGTGTCAAAAACCTTTTTAATTGATTGCCACAAAAAAACTCTTTTAGTTTAAAAAGAATGAAGTATGTACATAGAAAAGAAAAAAATTTGCTTTTTTTAAAACTGAAATTTTGTTTTATAATCGCAAAAAAAACTAAATGTTAAATACAAAAATAGTATACCAAAAACAAAGTAAAACAAATTATTTTTTAAACGATCAAAAATTCGTAAAACTTACCGAAAATTACTTATAGGCGAATAAAATCTGGCTGACCTCGATAATTGCAATATTGAATCGATTATTTTACAACAAAACTATTTAAAATTTTTATCAAAAATGGTTTAATAACAAAGCTCAAAAGCTGCATTTTAACAATTATTTATCAAATTACTCAATTTGGAACCAAAATGTTAATTTTTTATGGACTAAAATTGGTTAATTTCAGTATATTTTGTAAAAAGGCGGTATTCAAATAAATTTCTGCGTTCTAAATTTGTTTTAAAAAAAACCCGTTATAACCGCACAATTTTAATTGCCCCTTACATGTCTGCATACTGATTTACGAGAGCAGCCGGATATAATTTAGCCATAAATCTAAGTTTTAAGCCAAAAAGTTTTTTTAAATATCATTAAAGTCCGGTTGTTTTTTACTACAAATATGTGTTTAGGATGTTTAAATTTGTCTAGAATAAATATCTTTTAAATGTTAAATGCCAGAATTAATTTTTGAACGACATGATATATTTTTTGATTCTAAATAAAAACCTAACTACAATGCACCTAAAATTAGTGCCACACATTTAATGATATTTATTTTTTACTTAATTGCTTTCTATTATTTGGTAATATCATTTCCATTGCAAAGTAAAAAATTATACAGAATTATAGCTGCTAATGAACAAAAAAAATCAACAATTTAAACTTAAAAAACTTAAACTAATTTTAAACTTAATTTTAAAAACTTAAACTAAATGTTAAACTTAATTTAAGTTTTTTTGGCTCTTTTAAAAAACAGCCAGTTTGTAAAAAAATGTTAAAAAATGGTAATCACAGTCTTTTAACAGGTATTAATTATAAAACGTAACACTTTCAGGCAGCCTACGCGCAGACATCTGAGTGAGTGGTAGAAATAAACTCTTATTTTTGGTTAATGTTGAAACGAAACAAGTTTTTTTTGTTAATAATTACCTCCAGTAATGTTTCTAGATCATACAGATTTAATTTTTGTGACGCCAAAATGATTCATAACAAAAAACAAAACGTTGTTTTTAATTTGAAACAATTTTTTAGGTTTTTAAAAAAAATTTCCAAATATTTGTAAAATATAATAAATCTTTACATTTTTAATACCAGAATATAATGACCAGAAAATATTCTTGGAACCAGACATAGACAATAATTTACAGCGTTTAACACAATGCTTAATTTAGAACTCACAAGTTGGACGTGGCGATCTAAAACCCAACGTGGCTGCAACAATTGTTCGTTGGACTGAAAAATATCCCTCATTAAGTAACCACTCAAATCACGAGAATCTGACGTCACTCGTATCAGCCAATCAGATTTCAGAAAATAAAAGATTTTAAGTAGAAATTAACTTCAGATGGTAGTTCAGAAATAATTCTTATTTTGTAACATAAAAAAAGATAGTTGTTTAATGAACACGTTGCAGCTACGTTTGGTTTGCCTTTAGTTTATTTCTTTGGAATAAAATTGATAACAAAAAAATGTAACAATATAAAAAGATGTCGTTATACTTTTGCAAGCACTTGTAAAAATTTATATTCAAGTCGATTTTTGTGAAATTTTACGTCGCAATTTAAACTTGTCTTTAAGATTAAATATTTGCAACATAAATAACAAAAAAACCTATATTAGATTTAGAGTCAGTTATACTTTGGAAAACTTTATCATTCGTTTATCTTACGTTAAAAATCAAAGAAATATTTAAAAAAACGTTCTAACCGCGCAAATTTAATTGGTCCTATCAAGTCTCATGTACTACTTTACGAGGTCAACCCGCCATAATTCAACCATAAGCTTATCTATTATTGTTTTTTTAAGGTTTAAACTGTTGGCAATATAAAGTTAAGCTTTAATTAGTCAAAAATTTATATGCAATTGTTGGATTTGAATAATTATTATTAATTTTGAACTTAAAATTATCGCTCATAGATAGTAATCTTCTCGGAGCTCCGAGCTTTGGAATTTCGGAATGGATCCGCCGCAAGGAGCTTTGAAGCACCCCAAAATTTCGGAGCTCCACAGCTTGAATCAATCCCAAGATATTTTCTCGATATTTGTAATAAATTAATGATTATTTTTAGATAATCATTAAAGTTCTGGGGCAAAGTTCTGGCGATTGATCCAATCTCTGGAGCTCCGAAAATTTTTTAAAAACTATTTAAAAATAGTAGTAATTTCATCAATTTTAGGTCAAAATTTTTTGTAAACTATTTTTTTTCTTTCAAAACTTATTAAAATAAATAAAAAATAGTGCTAAAATGCGAATAGAATAACTTAAAACCTATAAGCTTAAAGTAAATATATTAAAGGGCGGAATTTAGGAGCTATGGAGCTTCTTTTGCTTTAAGATATGTTGGAGCTCCGGATCTTAATATTGACGGGTAGGAACATCACGACTCATATGTTGTATCACCTCAAGTAAATTAGGTAGCGCTCAAGGATTCGCCAGGCAGCACTCTCACGTCAGGATTTTAAGGACACTCAAAATGTCATATAGTATTCGTGATCACGTCATATACCGTTTGCTCTGTCGGAATGGTTGTGGCAGGAGCTGTTTTAGCCAATTAGCGCTTGGGAAAAATTGATCTCCAATTAATTAGTGATCTCCATTTTTTTCCTAAGCGCTAATTGGGTAAAAATTATTCCATAACGTCATATCTCTTATGTAGATATTTAACACTGAACAACTTCTGTTTTAAATGACAGGGCTTTGACCTTCGTGCTTTGCGATGTGGGGTAAATTTATTTATAGTCAAACGCTAGAAACAACCTTAAAAGTATGTTATCTGTACAAACTTTAAAGGAAATGACAAAAAATACATTGGCTATCTTTGTTATTGCTATGAAATACAGAAAGTTTGTTATACGTTACACAATATATGTACCTATGCATATCTAAGGTTTCGTGACACAGTGTTTTGACTGAATTTAATTTTTTGTTATTAGTTTTTTGTATTTTTCCTTTAATTGGATTTTCAAAAAATATATTCAGCAATTTCGCCTTGAAAATAACAACAAATTAAAAAACCTTTTATTTAACATTTTCCAGCCGCTTTTAGAAATTTTTCACATACTAAAAAATTCTGCAGAATAAAATAATAAATACAACATAAAATCACAAAAAATAACTAACAATTAATCAAATAATTATAAACTAATTAATTGTTGCTGATAGCAACTTTTGACTAATGTGAGAAGCTAGAATATCAGCTATTTCGTTATTATTTTTTCGAATCGCCAGTTCTTGAGCTGTTTCACCTCTTGAGTCTTGTATTTCCGGGTTTGCACCGGCTCTAAACAAAACAAAAGTAATTATTATTTATTATCTATTTATTCACAACGTACATCATACAATTATTTATAAGGTACACTAATAGTGAATTAAAAAAAGCAATAAATCAAAAAAAAATGTCAATTTAAGAATATATACAACAAATTTATTTTCCAGGTTTATAAGTAACCGTTATAAAGTTCCAGAAATATACATATTCAGATGTTCAAAAATTACACAATATAATGTAAGTACAAGTATTTACTTTGTTAACATTGAAGTTATATGACATTTTTTTTAAATATAGATAGGGGATATTTCAGTAAGGTTGACTTTATCAAGTCTTTTAGTCTTGCAGTCTTTTAACTTTTAGTCGGTTAGCATATGGTACATTTTGATGACCACACCTATTAAAAAACATTTTTGTAAATTTTTTTCTGAACGTGTTCAATGCAGTTTATGTCTTGACGCACGTATGGTGACCAAACTGGGGTTTTGTATTCCAGTAAAGGCCGCACAAAAATTGTATGTGCTTTAAGCAGAATATTAAGATTTTTGGATTGAAAAGCTTTATATATTAAAGACATGCGTCCTGAAGCCAATTTTGCTATTTTTTTAACTGCAAAAAACACTTAAGATCTGATGATATGGTTATACCCAAATCTTTGACAAAATCTAAGACTGGTAATTCGATATTGTTAAAATTATAATGTGGGAGGTTCCCATGACCAATTTGCATTATAAAACATTTCTTAATAGAAATTTTAAGCTGCCAGGTTTTACTCTAGTTAGCAAAACTATCAAAACATTTTTGAAATCCTTGTGTTTCAGAAGATTTAAAAATGCAATAGATTTTAGCGTCATCTGCAAACATTTTTGCAGTACAGTCATTTGCTAGGCTTTCAGGGAAATCGTTGATATACAAAAGAAAGAGAAGAGGTCCAAGTACGCTGCCTTGCGGAACCCCACTTTTGGCATAAACATAATCAGAAAAACAACCATTTACCAGCACTTTTTGCCTGCGATTATTTGAAAAGTCTCCAATCCAATTTAACAACTCTTAACCAATACCGTAACCTTTTAATTTTGTTATCAATTTTAAGTGACAAACTGTATCAAATGCTTTTTCATAATAAATTTATGCACAAAAGACCGTTTGTTTTTATTTAAGGCGGTAGTCCAATCGTTTAGCGTGCTTACCAACTGCAAACCAGTTGATCGCTTTAATAAAAATCCAAATTGATCTTTAGAAATAAATTTGTTATTCCTTAAATAATTTATAATGCCATCATAAATAATAGACTCCATAATTTTACATGGAATTCAGGTTAACGATATTGGTCTATAATTGTTCTTCTTGCTAGCAGATGATTTTTTTAAATAAGAATAACAAAAGAGTCTTTCCAGAGCAGAGGGATTATACCTGATTTTAGAGACCACTCAAAAAGTAAGGCTAGTGGGAGAGCGACATACTGAGCGATATTTTTCCAGTAAGTAGCAAGAATAAAATCCGGCCTCTTAGAATACTTGTTAGGCAGCTTTTTTATTTAAATTTTTTTAAGTATTTTTTAAATTTTTTTAAGTATTTTTTGTTCAGAAAACTCCACAAAATTTAAACCTATGTTATCAGCGACTTTTCTTTTGAACTGCGGTTTTCGATTATTGTCACTGGTAAAAACACTAGAAAAATAATTGGTAAAAATGTCGGCCTTTACTGAATTGCATGTTTGCAAGATACCATCTTCATTTAGCAGAGGGCCTATGTTACTTATATTTTTTAGCTTTGAGTTTACATAATTATAGAAAGCTTTTGTTTGGCCATTTTCAACTAATTTCTGCTCCTCTGAATTATGGAAGTCTGTTACCATACCATAGTATCGTAAAGTTTTAAACATTTTTTAAAAAGGTGTTTACCAATATTCCATTTTTTGGAAAATTTGTAAAGTCGATCTTTTTTCCTATTTAAAGAGAGAGTATGTTTTGGAAATTTTAGTTTTTTGAAACTTGGTTTATGTTTAGGAAAATTTTTTTCAATAAGTGACGTATGGTTAGTAGAAAACATATTATAAAATTCTTCAGGGGTTTCACACTGGTAAAAAATATTTAACCAATTAATACTTAATAGACTATTACATATTGATTCATAATCAGCTCGACGATAATTATATACCAAAGAAGACTTATTTTTTATACCAGATTTTAAAAGTCTTACATCAAAATTTATGGAAACATGATCGCATGTAGCTGCTAAGGGGCACTTTCACGTGTGCTCAAAATTCGGTCAGGCTCATTTGTTAGCAAAAGATTCAAAATATTACCATAAAAGTTGGTTGGAAAATTTATTAGTTGGGTTAAATTATTATAAATACAACAATTAATAAAATTTTCGTGACAGCTATCTGAACTCAAAAGTCCAATAGGAGTTCCCCCACCCAATTTTTGGGAAGTTAAAGTCCCCGACCGTAATAACATTACATTGGGTTTCATAAATAAAATTCATAAAATTATTCAAAATATTTGAATATTCTTGATTTAGCAAGTTGGGAGGCCTATAAATACAGCTAAACCGGATTTTATCTTGCTTAGAAATTATATCAATAACGCAACATTCAATAATTTCAAATTTTTTTTGAAATAACAACTTCATTCCATTTAAAAAATTTTTTGCTAGAATACAAACACCTTTCCCTATTTTTTCTACTCGATCAAACCTAAATACATGAAAATCTGAGCTTCCTGTTAACATTTTTTTTACTTATGCATTGATCCCTCCGGTTTCAGTTATAAATACATTGTCAAAATTATTTTCTTTTAAAAGATTAATAAATATTTTAATTATAATAAAATTATTATGGTTAAATTATATCTGCGGCTGACCTCGTAAATTTGTACATAGGAGCATGAGCGGACTAATTAAAATTGTTCGATTTTGACGGTGATTTTTAAAAAACGAACACATATTTTTTATTCCCGCCTTTTCTTCAGCCGCATCTTTAGCATGAACAACGCATTTTCGTCAAAGTGGGGACCCTATGGATTTTGGAAGTTAAAATTTTTTTGTCTTTTACTGGCTTAAACTTATTAGTAAAAGGTATTAATGAATTGAGAGCTAGAATATTATGAACATGGACATCTTAATACTGGACAACGTTTTTTACGAAAACGGACTGAACTTTACTGCTTAACCACAGAACGATTAGACTAAATAAGGTATCATTGAAACTCTTCTAAAATAGTTAGTAACTTTTACTTTACTTAAATACTTTTACTTTTACTTAAATAGCTAGTAACTCAAAACTGCTAATAAATTCTTTGCAAAGGAACCAGTCAAAAAGTTGGTAGATTTTTTACTAATTCGATTAGTTAAGTAAATTTCTAAAAAAATTACCACTAAAGTAGTAGATTTTACTAAACATTTTAGTAGATTAATTTACTAAATAATTTGTAACAATTTCTTGAATTTTATTTATAATTCAATCAAAATTTTATTATTTTGCCTTTTACAAAATTTCTTAATATCTTAGAATGATTAAATTTAAGAAAGTACGTTAAATTGCGGTTTAAAAAAGAAAGTTTTTAGGCACAATGTTGGGGTTTCGGAGTATGCCCACAAATTAACAATTTAGCTTTTTATACTACTAAAAAAAACTAAAAATCCAACAATCCAACCCTCATTTTTGAAAAAAATATTTTTTTTAGAAACGGTCCTTTACGCTGGTTAAGGCTCACCTATTGGGGCTTAGGGTCCTTGTCAATAAGCAACTTGAAGTTATAAAAATAAAAATAGAAATTTAGAGCCAAAACTAAAAAATGGTTTGTAATTAAATTTAGGCTTTGATTTTAGCGGTACGGGGTCTTTAGAGCCACAAGCAGGGAACTTGGAGCCATGGAAAATTTTTGGGAACTTCGAGCTACGAGCAATGGGAATTTGGAGCCTTTAAGAAAAAATTGGTTTGGGGTTAGATTTCGGCTTCGCTTAGGCTTAAACTTCCTTTAAAAAATGTGCATTTCTTTTGAAAAAATTTTAAAACCAGTTTTTATTCGGGAAAACTAGCGGCATTAGTTGGTTGAAATGTTATAAAATTTATGAAACATTTTATTAATGTTATGCCTACCTTAGTAAGGCTTGAATTGTAACTTTGGCAGGAGGTCCCATTAGAACAGCTTCGTGTAAAGCGGTATGCTTATTCCTACAATATATTGTATTTAGCTTCAATTTAGGAAAAAATATATGGTTGCGGATCTAAAAAATAATATACCCAAAAAGCGGGGTTTTTTTCCAGAGCTCCGGAACTTCGAGCTTCGTCGAACATCATTAATTGTTAATTATTATTTAAATCATTATTAAATTTAGAAAACGGCGCCATCTCCGAAACTTCAGAATTCAGAACTCTGGAGATATCATTAATTGTTAGTTATTATTTTAAATAACATTACACTTGGAAAACAGCGTCGTTTACAAAACTATTGAGCTTAGAACTCTCGAAAACATTATTAATTGCAAAGAAAAAAAGTCATTTTCGGAGCTCTGAAACTTAGAGCCGTCAAACATCATTTATTGTTAATAATTATTGAAATAAAGTTGATATTTAGCGTCGTCTTCCGAGCTCCAGAACTAAGAGCTCCGTCGAACATCACTTATTGCTAAAATTATAATTTAAATCAATCATGATAGTCAAAAGATTCGTATTTAAAAGGAAATTGTTCATGTTAAAGACCTTCACAGAATTACAACCGTATAGACTCATTTTTAGCCAATTACATTTTTAAAAATTGTTAAAAAAAAATTTTTAGTTTTAGTTTAAAAATTTTTAGTTTAGTTAAAACTAAATTAACTTAGTTCGTGTTTGTTGATTCAGAGAACTCTTTAATGTCTGTTTGTTTTTTGTGTTTTTTTTGGCTTTTGTTTTTTTTTTGTTTTTTGTGTTTTTTGTCTCCCCCCCCTCTTGAGGTTCTTCGTGTGCCCTCCCGTTTCCTCTTATTTTTTGCCAATATTAGGGCTTGGGAAAAATGGAGATCTTTCATGCATTGGAGATACAATTTTTTCCCAAGCGCTAATTGGCTAAAATTAATTCTAACAGCTCCTCTCACAACCATTCCCACAAAGCAACACAGATATGACGTGATAAAGAATGCTATATGACATTTGATGATCCTTAAAATCCTTTGAAAACTTTGAAAATACTTTGATAACGGCGTCATTTCTGAAGCTCCGGAGCTTAAAACTTCTTGAAACTTCACTATATATTATTATATATATTGTTCAAGTTATTTAAGTTAATATTACATCCCGAAAACGGCGTTGACCTCGGCACCGGCGGCGCAAAGCGGCTCTATTGATTCGTGAAAAAAATTCTTCACCGCGACCCCCAGTACCGGGATCCCATCTCGAGTTTTGGCGTTTGGATTAGCTCCCTAAAAAAAGTCTTAATAAAAAAAGTATTAGTAACTTAAGCTTTATTTAGCGTTAGGTGTTATTTTTATGTATATAGCTTAAAGGTGCGGTGAGCAGTCAAAGTTTTTGTCGTCGATTTTGATAATTTTTGTGAGAACCTTACCCCTGCCCCCATTAGCCCACAAAATGTTTTTCAACAAAATATCTCCAGTGGTTCAGGAGGTATGAACCTCCAAAAATGGTGTTTTTCGACAATTCTGTACGTGAAGGATTGCTCAATGGGTATAACAATTTAAGTGACAAATTATGCATTTAAAGAAATTGGCTACTTTTTACTTTAATTTGATACCTTAATTGTTAAAGTTGGTGCAGTATTTGTCGAGATATTGCGTTTCTCCTACAAAAAACCCTCGATTTTTCCGTTAAAAACACGAAGTAAAGGAAAAAAACGTTGGGCCAACTTCATATAATCACTGCCGTCGTTTGGTGTTTTTAACGAAAAAATCGCTTTTTTTTATACAAGAAACACCATATTTCGACAATTACTGCACTAATCCTAACGATCAAGATATCAAATTAAAGCAGAAAATAGCCGCTTTCTTTGAGTACATAATTTGTAGCTTAAAGGTCTATTCATACTTATGACAAAACGTACTTTGGACAAAGTCCAAAGGACAAACCAAAACGTCCTTGGACAAGAGCCAAAAGTCCCTTTCGACTTTGTCGTTGACAAAATTATCGAAGGTGGAAACACCATTTTTTGGGGGTCCGCCCGGGACGTGTGTGAAAAAAGCCAAGAGTTGAATAGTTGTCTTTGAGAGATTTTATTTGGATGTTTTGGAAAGTCTTTGGATTTTTTTGAGATTTTGTCTTTGGCGAGAGTAGGATTGTTTTGGATTTGTGGGGTTTTGTAGTAGTGTGTATACCATAGCAATCTTTCACGTACAAAATTATCGAAAAACACCATTTTTTGGGGGTCATAACTCCTGAACCACTGGAGATATTTTGATGAAAAATTTTTTGTGCGTTATTGGGGGCAGGGTAACGTTTTCAAAAAAATTATAAAAATCGAAGACAAAAAGTTTGACTCCGCACCGCACCTTTAATTCATGTTTATATTTTTTTTCATTTGAATGTCTTCTCTATGTATTAGTAGTCATGCTTTGTATTGCGCAATTTTATTTTATAGATTTCCTTTTTTATGCTGGTTATTAATATTTTTTTCAGCTTGCTAAGTTATGTATAAGTTCGTAATTTTCGGGTTTTTTGTGTTTTATTTATATTTTTATTCACCGCGTTTATTTCAATTTTCTTAATTTGTAATATATAACGTTTTTATAATTGTGAATTTAATTTTATATGTATTTTAGATGTAATTGAAAATGGCTGAAGTTTTTACTTATGTGGAAATCAATAAGTACTATTTTGCTTGTAATTTTTGCAATTTTTTGTTTTAATTACTTATTATTTTAAATACTTGAATTTTGTGCTGTAGACACCATTTTTGTACAAAAATTTTAGAAAATTAAATAATACAAAATAGTAACAACCTCTTGCAGAAGTCTTTCTACTTCGTCAACGTCTTTGTCGATTTGAATTTCTTTAAAAAGGTCTTCTGTTTCAGGGGAAAGCGAATTTCGAATATTAGTTTTAGTTAAATTTTCGTTTTTCGTTGTTTCATTTTCTTTAGAAATGGATCGCTTAGTTTTAGGGGCTCCTAAAAATTGTGATATACTAATATATTTGTATTAATTATTAAATTTTATAGCATTTAATATACTTTCGTTTAAAAAATCACTTCATAAGTCTATTATTTTTTTTCATTATTTTTTTAAGTTTTATTTTTTATTTTTTAAGTTCATTATTTTTTTTAGTTATTAAGAGAATTAAACGCGCATGGTAGTTTTCTAAATGATTAGTTTGTTTGTAATTAGTCATTTTTCACCGGAGAAATCAATTTAAAAAACTCCTTTTAAATTTATAAAAAAATATTTTAAAAAATAATCGTGGTAACGCCGTTCAAAAATCAGAAACAAACATTCAGAAACATTATTTTTTTTACTAATATTTTTGTTAGTTTACGCTATGGTGAGCGACCGTACGTAACTGGCTGTTGCTCTCGAATTTTTTTTAAATAAACTTCATAAACTCTCGATAAAATATATAAATGCAGCTTATTCCGACAGAAATCTGGTATCATCCACGTAAATTTCTTTTTTATGGATTATATTTTAACTTTGTTCTAGTTTAATTTTAGTTCTAGCTCTAGTTTTAATTTCTAGTTTATTTTATTTGGGCGTTATTAATTCAATTAAATTTTTCACTTTTAAAAACCAATTTCTTGGTACTGTAACATTTGAACTGCAGGTACTATGTCAGAAAAAACCAGTTTTTTATTACGGTACTATGCATCGCTATGGTGAAAAAAAAGAACTGGAACGACTTGCAAGCAAAAATGAGTCCTTACACACGCAAATAGAAGCCTTTAAAAAGATAAGATGCATCTGGAAGCTTGGGTGGTAGCCTTAGAATCAGGACAAAACTTTGATAAAAAATTTGTAGCTGATGTTTGTGAGGCCGTTTTCAGTCATATTCTACCACTTATGAAAGCACAGCTATTGGATTTGGAGGAGGCCAAAGAACACTCCAATGAGCTCGTGGTTTTGGGTGATAAGGAATCACCCACCGCAAACAAAGAATTGTCAGCAGTAAAAGAATTGGTGGACGAATTAAGCGGCGGCGAGGAAGTTATCCAAATTGCGAAACATTTTCGCTTTGGAAAAAAGTACCTTGACCGACAAGTACCTTGACCGACTGTCAAAAGTTCGTGTTTTATTGTACCGAATTCGGAACAAGCTAGTGATGTCTGGTGGCAACCTTCACGGTCTGAAAAAAATTGACGGGATATATGTCCGCCTTTCACTGACGAGGGATCAGAGATCCTGCTTAATCAAAAAAGTCCTGCTTAATCAAAAAAAGAAAATACTTGAAGATGATAGTAGACGGGTGTACCTAAGATACACGGAAAAAAGGGAACCCTCTACGATGTTGTAGCTAAGGCAGAAATTAAGCATTCTTTTGGAGATTAGGAGAACAAGCGAACCGCTCACGGCATAAATAAAAATTTTAGGAATAAAAATTTTATACACACTGTTTATTTTAATGCTCGGAGTATAAAAAACTCACTTGAAGAATTTGATTTTTTAATTTCAGGACAAGATAGCAATTTTGGCGACGTTGATATTTTGTTGATCAGTGAAACATGGTTTAATGAAAGTATTACCATAAATATGATTTATAAGCAAGGAAATTCGAAATTTTTCTTCAAGATAGAAAAATCAGCAAGGAGGAGGTGTTTGTGCCTTGATAAAACAAGAATTTATTGCTACACCAGTAAGTTTTTTTGGAATATACAACAATGTAGAGGTCGTTGCGTTTGATATTGAGCAAAGAAAAAGTGTAAAAATACGACTTGTTTTTGTTTATAGAAAACCTTAAACTTCTACTGATGAAGATATACTTATTTTTGAGTTATTCAAAGATATGACAGATAATTTCTTAGGTTCACTTGTAATAATAGGAGATTTTAATCTTCCGGTGTCGACTAGAGCAGTAATTCTATTCTGTCCAATAACCAAAATGAAAGGGAATGGTTCAGTTTTTTCTCGAACTCAGTTTGTATCTACTATTAAAGGAACCAACGAGACATAAAAATATTCTTGATCTTGTCTTGACTAACGACACTGAAAGTATTACTCAAAATAAAATCATGCCTGGCTTTTCAACGTCCGACCATCATTCCGTTCATCTTTCACTTAATTACGCTTCTAGTGTAAACACCTATGATTGCAATAAACAGCAAAAATGGATACCTGACTTTTCCAATGGCGATTATGAAATGTTCACATTATTTTTCATATCAGTCGATTGGGGTCATTTATTTTCGCTTTATTCAACTATTAAAAAATACTGGCAGTGTTTTAAAAATATTCTTTTTGAAGGAATTCGTTTAAATTTTCCACGTAAAAAAATTTCAAATAAAACATCATTAAAATTACCAACAAATATAAAAAAAATCCAAAACAAAAAACAAAAATTGTGGCGTAAGTACAAAAACCGAAAAATGAACTTTCAGCATTTTTCATAAAAATTTTGTCAAGGTGCTAACGCGGCTTTAAGGCTAATTGTTCAACTATTACCTTAGTTGCTTGAAATGATGAATGACTGGTCATTAGACCTAAAAAATAAGAAAACGATTGACTTCATTTATCTAGATTTTGCAAAGGCTTTTGATACAGTTTTTAACTTCGGTATAAGTTGGATCTTATGGAGTTACGGGACGGTTTTTAAAATGGATAGAATTATTTTTGATTGGTAGAACTTTGAAAGTAAATATTAACGACATAGAGTCATCAACAAATTCCCTGAAAAGCTCAGTTTCACGAGGTTTCGTTCTTGGTCCGTTTTTATTTTAGATTTACATTAACGATACGGTCGATTGTGTACATCATTTCAAGATAAAGTTGTTTGCTGATGATGCGAAGATTTAGACCGGTTTTTCTTTTGTGGAAAAAACAGAGAAGACTATTCGGTTGCAGGGAGATTTGAATAGAATTAAAAAACGGTCAACGCAGTGGCAGCTTCAACTTGCTGAAAAAAAATATGAAGTGATGCATATAGGACTTGCAAAACATGTGTTGAACTTTAGGTACGGAGTCCTTTAGGGCTTGTTGATGATTAAAATTAAAATTTTTAGCTTGTCGCAAGGCGTTTTAAGACAGAAACAAGTAGTAAATAGTTTTATTCTACGTTTCAACCTGAGAAAACACAGGCCTTCGTCAGGAAATTTAAAAAATAAATATATAAAGCGATATGAATTAAAAACACACTAAAACATGAGGAAAAAGATTACAATATAAATAATAAAAATATAAGTTTAAAAACGCGATTTACAATTTAAAATTTTGTAATAAAATTTTATAGATATCCGGTACTAATTTACATATTTCGGTACTATGAATATTTAGAAAATCGTTATTGTCCTTATTAGCTGATATAAAACAAGCATATATTTTTTAAACTTATATTTTTATTTATATTGTAATCTTTTTTTCTCGTGTTTTAGTGTGTTTTTAATTCATATCATTATATATATATTTTTCGATTTCCTGAAGAAGGCCTGTGTTTTATCAAGTTTAAAGGTAGAATAAAACTATTTACTACTTATTTCTGTCTTGAAACGCCATGCAACAAGCTAACAATTTTAATATGTTGAACTTTGACTATAATATCAGTGATGAGATTCTTGCAAAGACAAATTTAGTTAAGGATCTCGGAATTTATGTATCAGATACTTTAAATTTTTTAAGCATTGTGAATTAATTGTGAAAAAAGCATTCAGAATTTCTTCGCTAATATTTAGAACACTTACTACTAGTTCAGTAAAAAACCTACTTCAAGCTTACGTGACATGTTCGTCAAGTATTGAAATATAGAAGTGTCGTTTGGAAAAAATATTTTTATATTAAAAATAACGACAATATTTTTATATTAAAAATATAAAAATATTGTCGTTTGGAACCCTCACGCAAAAAAGATATTGCATTGTTGGAAAGAGTGCAGCGATGTTTTACAAGGAGGATTTTTAAAAGGTGTAAATTATCATATATTGCCTATGAAGATAGATTAAAATTTTTAAAACTTCAAAAACATATCGACCGACGCTTTATTGTGGAGCTTTTAGAGTGTTATAAAATCATACAGTCAAAAACAAACATTAAACCTAATGATTTTTTTTTTATTTTAAATCTAATCGAACAAGAGGACATTCATTTAAATTAAAAGTACAAAAAAGTAGAATAAATGCTAGAAAATACTTTTTTTGTAACAGAGTGGTTTTAAAATGAAATTCTCTATCGGAACTTTAAGTTTCAGCTAGCTTACTAAGCATATTTAAAAAAAAGACTTGGTGGTGTTCCTTTTTAGTGCTTATCTTTGATAAGCCCTTGGACTACCTCTATATTAAACCATGTTTTCTGAAATTTTTTTGTTTGTTGCGACCGTGATCGGCTCGCAGTACTATAACTATGTTTTTGCTGGTTTTCTAGAATAAACTTTTGACTTTGACTTTGAAAGTTTTTTCATCAAAATTTACCTCGTATATTTAACATGGAACAAAGTTACTCCATTTTTAAAACTTTGATCACAAAAAACGTACATTTTTAAGTTTTAAAAATAGAAATTTAGAAACATCGCAAAACGGGAATCGTTGTACTTAAAAAGTCGCCCTTCAAAATTAGAAAAAAACAGCATGATTGCGTTTTTAACCACTATTAGAAGACACAAAAGTTATCGTGTGTTCTAAAAATCGCCAGGTAAAAATAATATTTTTTCTCGATCACATTTGGATGACGCAAAACATTTTTAAAAGATACGTTTAAAAAGATACGTTTTGTGTGTACGTTTTGTAAAAAGGGAAGTTTTAAAGGATACCACAGCAAGGTTGATAAAGCAAGACCGTGGTGTTGGTTCTCAGCCACATTTAGTAAACTGTAGCTTTAAATAAATTAAAAATAAGTGACTTTATTATCAATTATAACAAATAAATTAAAACAAAAATGAATTTAAAAAAATATGAAATATTAATAACATTAAATTATTAATTAACAACATTGAATTATTAATAATTTAAACATTATTTTTGTAAATCCTTAAAAATCTTATAATTTATAGACGTAGATTAAAAATCTAATGTTTGGTGTTGTATAATCCCGATGGTCAAAACCCTTCCATTTAAACGGAAGTTGTTCAGTGTTAAAGATTTTCAGAAAGTTATGACGTTATAGAATCACTTTTAGCCAATTGGCGCTTGGGAAAAATTGGATATCCCTATACGTTCATTGGAGATCAGTTTTTCCCAAACGCTAATTGGCTAAAACAGCTCCTCCCGCAACCATTCCCACAGAGCAAAACATTATATGACATGATGACGAATACTATATGACATTTTGAGGGTCCTTAAAATCCTGACGTGATCTAATATTGAAGGGTTTTTTGTTTCAGCTAATTTAAATCAATAATGGCAAGTTATTAGAACATAACTACCACTCATTTCTATTTCCTTAACTGTAAATTTACTAAGCATTAAAACTGCTCGATGAATAGAGCAAGGAAAGGGTGCGATTTCTCTCCGGATGTATGTTTAGACAGGAAAAATGTGAACTAGTCCGAGGGATGGTGCGAATCGAATAACCGAGGCCTTTAAAAACCGAGGCCCCTAAAAACCCGTCTATACACAATGTATTGGAGAAGCTCAATAAAAACGTTAGGTATATAGTTGATCTTTTTGTACATAAACAACGTTAAAAGAATAAAAACCTAGTAGATCAAACTGAGTAAACATTATTTATTATTATTTTTGAAATTGTTATAACTTCTACGTATAATGAATTTTAAATATCGTTAGTGATTAGCCTACAAAAGACGTCTTGTCACAAAAAAGTGTTTGTAAAATAAAATTGGTAAAATTGGTAAAATTTTGTTTGTAAATTAGTAAAATATTCCGCCAAAGTGGAGGTTTAATAAAATGACTGGAGTTTTACAAGGAGGTTCCTTCTTTAGGGTGTAAAATCCGTTTACCACTTATACATTGTATACCAGGCAAGCACAAAAAAGCTTACCACAAAAATTGATCCCGCCCACTTATAAGGAAGCGGCGAAAAGGAGGTGGACGCAGGGTAATTAACGTGTGGGGCGGCCCGACAGAAGTGGGTACTAAAGAAGGTTTCGATGATCCACAGTTTTGATGAGTCCAGACTTTTAAAAATATTTATTACTAAAGATTTCCGAACCCGCTAATTCGCCTAAAAACCTTAGAGCAAACTTTATATAACCAAACCCAGATTAAGCCAAATTTTATTGAAAAACAATAGTCATAAAAATTTTTTTACTGTTTTTTACAGAATATAAACCGAAATTTTTTTGCACTTTTATCTTTTGGGCAAATATTGCCTTTGGTTTTTATGGCGGATCCAGACATTGGACCTGCTGAGCCTTGAAAAGTGTAAAAAAAATTTTAAAACCATATAAACATAATAAAAACATAAAAAACAATTATTGACATTAAAAAAATATTTTACACAATTGCTAAAAAATGGCAAAAAAAACCAAAACAAAATCAAAATTCGAAAAAACTACGATTAGTGCGCTACAAAAACAATTATAATAAAAAATTAAAGCAAAAAAAATTAGCACGGTTTCATGTTGGTCAAATAGTGTGAATCGTACTACACCAATAGGTTTTCTACGTTATAAAAAACCCTATAGAAAATTCGCTTTCGGTTTTTAGAGGCTTCGGTTTTTAGGGGACTCGGTTTTTCGAGCCCCGTTCCTAGTCCGATGTCTTTGTATGTGGGCTGTAGAAATGTAGCATCCAGCTTGCTCAATAAATAATCAAAATTTAGACCAGATGATATTGATTTTGTTTATTTTGAAACCAAATACACCATCCAGTTGCATAGTCCTTTATAGTCGGAGGGATTGGTAATTGAAAAAGTCATGTTCACAGCAACCTTTGCTATTTACTAAATTGTTGCTTTTCACATTAGAAATTTTACTTGTAAGCGTTGAAAACGATTATATTCAAAAACTTGCGATTTCGCGATTTTCAAAGGTTTATCTGAGCACAATTTTTTCGATTAACAATACCTTCAACTATAATGTAGCAACAACAGGCTTGTGTAATTAGATCAGAAAATAAAAAAATCAATATCATCTGGTCTAATTTATTTTTATTTACTGGGAAAGGTAGATGGTAAATTACTCCAGTCCACATACGGACACCTAGGACTAGCCCACATTTTTTCTGTCTAGGTAATTTATATTTTCAGACGCACCAGGCGCACAAGAATATTCAGACACGTCAGAAACGAGCTTAAACCTACGTGTTTCTAAGCCTAAGCGAAGCCTAAAAATAACCTAAACTTTTTCCGCGCAGCTAATTGGTAAAGTTTAGATTGTTTTTAGGCTTTGGTGCAGGGCAGTGCAGCTTGTTCTCAAAATGGTCAAGTTCCTTTGGTACAAAATAAAGTAAATCAATTAAATAAGGAAAAGCTTCTTTCTGTTGATCCATTAAATAATCATAATTATATCCTAGTTAACCCAGATCAAATATCTTGTTATTTCACGCAAAAGTGTAATTCAAATAGATGTATGACATGTTACTATATTAACTCTGATAAAACAATTAATAGCTACACTACTAATAAGAATTTTGTTTTTAATACTAAGGAAAATTATGATTGTTCAGTCAGTGGAATAATTTATGCTGTTTCCTGTAAAAAATGTGGAATGCAATATGTTGGAGAGACCTCAAGAACTTTAAGACAGAGGTTTAATGAGCACCGCAGGGATGTCAAAAAAGCTAACAAAGACACTCATTTAGTTAAACACTTTAATCAAAAAGATCATTCTTGTGAAGACATGAGTGTTTGTGTTCTAGAAAAAATAAATTTAAATAATAAAGATGAATTAATTCAGCGTGAAGATTTCTGGATTAGAACCCTGGTATCAGCGTACCCGTTTGGTTTAAATGATAAAATAAAAGGTTATGGTAATATCTCAACTAACAAAGATCCAAGAGACTATAAAAATCATACATACTTTTCACAAAAATTTCCATCTTATCGCGTACAATATAAGAGATCTCATAAACACAGAACTAATAAAAAAGCTGACTATAACTTAATTACAAACTTAATTACTTTATTTAAAAACCCTCAAATTAGTATTCGTAATGTATATACTAAATTAGTTAATATATCATTAAAAAATTTTAAAATCCTGTTAACTAAAATTAACTTTTTAATAGCACCTAATATATCTTTAGCTATAAAAGCAATGGCAGCATATCGTTTTAAAAATATTATTACAAAACCTATAACTAAAAGTAAAATCACTTATGTTTCTACTTACTTTTGCAATAAAGGTCTTAACCTTATTAAATTTAACAATATATTTAACGACATTTCACTCCTTTATTTACTTCCTGTTAATATTAATTGTTTTGGTAAACTTAAAATAGTATACAAATATGATACACCAGCATCTAACATTATTTGCAACTATAAAAGAGTTTTAAATAACCTCAACTGTGAAATATTGAGTTCAGTCCTTAATAGTGATTGTGATTGTTATAAGTCTAAATTTTGTGACACAAACCTTAAACATATTGTAACTGGTGATCTAAACATCATTAATAATAGTCTGTTAAAAAATATAATGCAATATGGTGCAAAATTTAGACTTCCCAAAAAAATTGATTTTAATGAGGTTATAAAAGTAACAAATGATTGTTTAAATGAAGTTGTGTCTAAACTTAGTAAAAGATCAGGTTTACCGTTAAATGATTTTCAACAATTTGTTAACCGCGCGCGTGTCATAATTAACAACAGAATTCGATTTTATAATTTTAACATTAATTTTTCTAGGTATAACAAAGAGTGTTTATATTCGATTTTTTAATCTTTAAATAAAATTCAGAAGTCCAGGTCCAGTCAGTTTCCATAAAGTTTTTGTTAACAAACCCTTTTCTCTGCTCAGATAATGCCTAAAATACAACCCATGTCTTGGCTTAATAAATACTCTATATAATATGCAGAATACCTATATACTTGCTATAGAGGAATTCAAATATTCAAAATGAAAGGGCGTATTGTTGTTTTTTTTTTGTGCGATACCTGATGGTAGTATATACTCACTTCACTCGGACCACTTTATATATATAGTAAGTAGGTAGGTACTCCAGAATTTTTTTAAGTACATGAAAAATGCTCTTTTAAATGTGATGAGTAAGTGGTTTTGTTGGGTGGCTTGCTATAATCTTAGGTATAGGTAAGTGAACAAAAAAATATACCCCCATATCTCTTAAAATACAACTCGAATCGAAACTCAAGCTTAAAGGTATGTAGTTCACCTGTGCTGTGTTTGGAATCGGTATTTTTGACCTTTAAGAGCTATATCCATAAAAATTAACATTAACATCCTAAACCATTAAGACAAGCTCTTTCACGCGGTACCTTAACCTTGGTTTTTAACCTGGTCGCACTAATTTTTTATAATAAAGTGTTTCTTTTTTTGGAAAAACGCTGTGAACGAATTTGGGTACTTTTTCCAAAAAAAAAAAACCTTGAAAATCACTTAAAATTCAATAAAAACTTTTAAAAGTGTGTTTTAACTTCAAAAACATTTAAAAACGGTTTTTAAAATAATTTACTTGTCATATAATCTATAGACGTAATGTCTGTCTGTCTGTCTGTCTGTCTGTCTGTGTGTGTTGTGGGTGTGTGTGCGTGTGTGTGTGTTTGTGTGTGTGTGTTTGTGTGTTGTGTGTGTGCGTGCGTGCGTGTGTTCTCCAACTCCTCCCTAACCACCCAACGGATTCAGGTGAATGAGGTATCATTGGAAAGTTTTTAGCCCTGGGAGTGTCGTAAGAGGGTCGAAAATTCGAAAAATTTTACATGGACATCTTTACAATGGCAACACATTATCACCAAAACCCTATGGATTTTGGAACATAAAAATTTTTTGTCTTTAATTTGACTCAAATTTATTGGTAAGAGTAATTAGACAATGTAAAGCTAGAATATCATGTTTTTTGAAAAACATAAACATGGACATCTTTATACTGGACAACGTTTTTTCACTAAGGAAGGGAATGATCTTCCTTCCCAACCCCAGACAGGATTGGGCTAAATAAGATATCTTTGCAAAGCTTATAGACAGAGGAATATCATAAAGGGTTTGAAATTAAAAAAAAATCGCATAAATATCTTTAGGTTGGACAACGCGTTTTCACAAAAAGGGGGCCCTATGAACTTTGAAAGTTAAAAAAAAATTTTGTCTTTGAATTTGCTCAACCTTATTAGTTAGAGTAATTAGCCAAATTCTTATGTTTTTTGTAAAGATAAACATGGACATCTAAATACTGGAAAACATATTTTTGCCAAAACGGGGAGGGACCCTAGACCCTACTCTCCAACCACCGAACGGATTAGACTAAATAAGATATTATTGCAAAGCTTACGAATCGGGGAATGTCAAAAAGAGATTAAAATTTTAAAAAATCGCATAGACATCTTTAGTTTCGACAACACATTTTCACAAAAAGGGGCCCTATGGACTTTGAAAATTAAGAAATTTTAGTTTATTTTAGTTTACGATTTTGTTTTTTTGGTTATTTCCTTTTCAATATTATTATTATATTATTATTCTCATACAAAAATGTAAAACTCACATCTGCTCCCTAAAATCCCCTGATAGGGGTGGGGCCTTTGACTAAAATTCTACATCAACAACAGTGCTGATATAGAGTATTACGCGGACGCGGCAATATGGAATATCCATCGCCGGCCCGCTTCAGCTATAAAAAAAACTTATTGGTTAGAGTTATAGTCAATGGAAACCCAGAATATGTTTTTTTTTTGAAAAGATGTACATGGATATCTTAATACTGCTGGACATAGGTGGGCAGCCTCCCGAATTTTTAGGGGGGGGGTATACCCGGCTTGAAATTTGGGGTGTGTTCAAAAAAAAAATTTTTGGGTATACCTCAAATACCCCATTTTTATCGTTTTTAGTACTGGGACCCCCCAAATTTTAGGGGGGGGGGTGTGTCCGGGCTACCCTCAAATTTTAGGGGGGGAGTGTCGGTTATAGTCGAGATTTTTAGGGGGTATAAACTCCCCAACGCCAACCCCCTGCCCACCTATGCTACTGGACAACATATTTTCTCCAAAAAAGATGCAAGGATTCTACTTCCCAATCGCAGGACGGATAAGACTAAATGAGATATCATTGCAAAGATCACAGTTTGGGGAATTCATAATGAGTTTTGAATATATAAAAATAACATAAACATCTACATCTTTATGCTGGGCAAGCAATTTTCACAAAAAGAGGGATGGACTTGCCTCTCCAACAACAAAAAAGATTGGGTTAAATGAGATATCATTGAAAAACTTATTTTGCTTTTGGGTGGGGTGTGTTTTTGGTTTGTGTGTGTGTTTTTTTTTTTTTTTTTTTTTTCTTTTTTTTTTTTTTTTTTTTTTTGCTTTTTTTTTTTTTTTTTCCTTTTTTTTTTTTTTTTTTTTTTTGCTTTCCGTTTTTTTTCTCGTTTGGGCTTCTTTTTTTTTTTTTTTTTTTTTCTTTGTTCTTTTTTTTTTTTGTTTTTTTTTGTTTTTGGGCGAATGGGCGCCTTGGCTTTGTTGGATTTTGCGGAAAAGCCTGTTTTTGGCATTCGCCGTAGAAAGGGAACCTCAAAAACCAAAAAAGGTGGCCAAAGTAAGTCTTTCTCTATAGTTCGGAGATTATCTTCATAAGGTGGATCAAATAAGTAAAATTAACATGGACATCTTTATGCTGGACAACACATTATCACCATAAGAGGGACGGACCCATTGGACTAAATAAAGTCTCATTACAAAACTTGCAGTCCAGGGAATATCATAGAAGGGTTGAATTTTGAAAAAAGTTAGCAAATGAATCCGAAAAATTCAGGAAAAATTATTCGTCAGCCGTATGGCTGACGCGGACTACTTGTTTTACAAAAATGTAAAATTTATTATTGAGGGAGGTGTCAAAAAGGGTATTTTTTTCGTTCACTTACCTATAAATCTAACGCCAAGAGTATTATATCGGAAAAATATTCGTATATACGATAAACATAGGTGTGAAGGGGAGGGGGCAGGGTGGGGTCCACCCCCTCCCTAGACGAAAATTTAGGGCCCCCTTCCCCAAATTTCCGAATTTTTTACCCCTGACCCTCCTCTGGAATTTGAAAACGAACCCCTCAGACAAGGGCGTAGCCAAAGGGGTATGGGAGTTGTAACCCCCCCCCTTTTGGGCTGGCGGAGGTAAAAATTTGGGGTCCTAAGAGGACAATTTTAAAATATTTTCTTGCGCTTCGGTTCGCTCAGCGCTCGACATTTATATACCTTTTTACAACTTTTAAGTGATGTTTTTAATAAACTTTAGGGACAATTTTTTGAAACTTTTTCGTACTGCCGCAAGATTTTTAATGTTATACCTTTTTAAACCTAAAATTTTTCAAATTTAATTTAAAAAAACAGTGCAAATAACCGCAAACACTTAGCACGAAGCGCAAAAAAATATTACCCTTTTTTAATGTCTTTTTTACGGTATTTTTAAAATTTGGAGTACAGTACAACCCCCCTTCGAAAAATTTGTATGGTGTGCAACCCCTCCCCCCTTTTCCGAAATCCTGGCTACGCCCCTGACACCAGAATATCGCTTTTTATTTAATAATATGTGGTATTATCCCATAAAAAGAACAATTATTAAAGTTATTATGGTTTAAAGCTGTTTTGGTTTGGACACCAAACCCCACCTCGACCTGACCTGAACTGAACCCCTCTAGATTTTAAAATTTCGCACGCCGGGTAGACCTTCCTTAAAAAGCTTAAAAAAAACCCTTGGGATCCCCTTCCTAGAATTCAAAATTCGATTTACCCGGGGTAACCACCTCCCCCCTAGCTGCCGGGACCGTTCTCACCTGTATATGACGATAAAAATAATATATTAATTGATTCGATTGTTAGAAACTGAGTTGAGCACCTATACTGTTTTCACAACGTGGGTATTTTCAAGTTGACTTTTTTATGAAATATTTTGTAAATTATAAATACCATATCAATACCCGTAACCATATACAGACCTTGCATAGTCCTATGGCGTTACCCCCCCGTTTTATTAGTGTTTCTCTTCCTCTCCGGCTCGAAAATGAAAAAAAAGCCAATAAATATTTGCCATTTTTGATCTATTTTCGCCGAATTGCAGGTTTTTTTATATAAACCAGCTTTGGTTAAATTTATTCTACTTTAGGCATACATATCTTGACTTCAGTTTTACTTTTTTGTCCCTTTTTTTCCAACTTCCTTTTTGCATTTTTTTTATAATAATCGCCCCCCCCTCCCCCCCTCTCGTTAAACCACCGGTAGGGGGGAGGAATGCCGAGTCTGTAATATATATAGATACAGACATGTGCACTGCCCCCCCCGGACTTCAGTTTTACTTTTTTGTCCCTTTTTTTCCAACTTCCTTTTTGCACTTTTTTTTATAATAATGGCCCCCCCCTCCCCCCTCTCGTTAAACCACCCCGTATTCTGGGGGGCCCCGCAGAGGTCGCTTTTGCGTTGTGGCGTTGGTTTCGTCTTTTTTTCTTTTTTGGTTTTTTTGGCCTTTTTTTTTTTTCTTCTTTCTTTTTTTTTTCTTCTTTTTCTCTTCTTTTTCTCTTCTCCTCTCTCCTCTTTCTCTCTTTGCCCCCCCCCTTCCCTCCGGTTTCCCCCCCCCGGCTCGTTTGTCCCCGCGTGGTCCCGGGGGGGGGGGGGGGAGGGGACGGGGGGGGGAGGAATGCCCGAGTCTGTAATATATATATATACAGACATGTGCTGCACTGCCCCCCCCGGGGTTAAAACGGGGGGGGGCAATTCCAAAATGGGGGGCACGGGGGGGGGCAAGCAGGGAGGAAAGAAAAAAAAAAGAGAAAAAAAGAAGGGAAAAGGGAAAAAAGGGACAAAAAAAAGCGGAAATAAGGTAAAAATAGGTCTAAAATGGCTTAAAATACAATGAAATAGGATAAAAACTGCAAAAAAATCGCGATGATGGCGTCATCATAGGTCAAAATGGCGTCATATTTTTAGGGTACTTTTTCATTTTTTGGCGGGGGGGCAATAAAACGGGAGGGGGGCAAATCCTCCAATAAAACGGGGGAGGCATTTTCAAACCGTGCACAGTTCTGAAGATATATTGAAACAGCTGTAGTAATAAATTTATTTTTTTGCCTGATATAATTATTAATTTAGAAGTGATGCTCGGTGTTTGGAGCTCCGGAGCTTTTATATCTAAAATCGATCCAGTCCTGCTAAATCCGGATCTATATAGTGTTTGTAGATTAAAAAAAAAAATTTTGTTTGTATTATTCCGAAATAGCGACGAATAACACTTAGAATAATTATACTTATAAAACGCACTTTAGCGCGTGCGATCTTTGCATTCCGACTAAAGAAGAGTGATCATAATAAAATAATAATAATACGCTTGGTTCTTTTTTCCCATTTAGTAATATCTTCGCGCGCACTATTTAATAGGCCGAATTCAGTTGTAGTTTTCAAAATCTTGGTGACTGGTCACGAGCACAAGTGGACATTTTATTATTAAGGTTTACCCCGAAAAATAATCAGTCGTTTCGTTGCCGTATGTTTGTGGGTGTGGAAATTGAAAACCGAGGAACGCAGTTTACCAATATCTTTTTTTCTAAAGTGCATTTTATCCATATATATTTTTTTGATTTTAAAGGAATAATATTATATTATATGTAGGTACCTAAAAAACGCTAATTTTAAGTCAAAAAGCCTTTTTTCGCATTTTGTAGTTTTTTATTGTTTAAAACACTCATTTTGACCTTAAAACTTCAATCTGGAGGCAGGTATTTATTGCAATTCTTCCCACTTCTTCCATCCTTTTATTTAGAACACATTTTATTTTTTTTTTAATTTTCCAAAATTAGGAGGTCATATATATATATGAATATGAGCATAGAGGGGGGTTCACCCCCCTACCTAGCCTCGAAATTTCGGACCCCCCTAGAAAAAAATCTAGGTAGTGCTCCCCTCCTCTGGATCCTCTCCTCCGGACCCCCTCTGGATTTCAAACTGGTCTACCCCGGTCGACCCCCCCCCCTAAAAAGCAAGGGAAGTTACGGACCCCCTCTGCACCCCCTTCTAGCTTTCAAAGGCCATTTACTTTGACAGCTGAATTTAATTTGACAGCTGAATTGCCGGGGCCGGGGCCGGGATAGCGAGAATTGCGTTTGCCAGGGCCGGGGCCGGGGTTTAAAAAAAGTGCCGGGGCAAGCCGGGGCCGGGGCCGGGGCCCCGGTCGATCACTATTCACAATACAAATTTTAAAAATCTAAAAAAGCACAGGGTAAACTTTCTGTGTAAACCATAATTCAAAATAAAACTGATATTTGACTTAAGATAAAATCGGGTAGAATTTGAGCTCTCCCACTTTAAAGAGAGGGCTCCATGTATGTTATTTTAAAACATATATAATTTTTTCTCAGTATATTTAAATATTATTTTTTTAAATATCAAATTCAGAGTAGCCAGCTACCCTCCTAGCTTGTCGGTCCATGCTCATGTATGGTCATGTCATACATATCGTTGGTGAGAATACGAGAGGTCGGGGTAGGGCAGGGACCAGTGACGTGTCCAGGATTTCATTTGGGGGGCGGTCTGAAGGAGGCAGATACTAACCTTGAAGGGGGGTCTGGGGGCGAGACCTCCCAGTTGGGTCAAGGGACAGAGGCCCTTGTCAGAGGGTCCGGACGGGCTGAATCATAGGTGAGAATGGTCCGGGAAACTAGGGGGGTTAGTTACCTGGGGTAAATCGAATTTTGAATGCTAGGAGGGCGTCCCAATGAGAGTCCGCACCCCCCCTAGCTTTTGGGGGGGGGGTCGACCTGCGGTGCGAAATTTTGAAATCTAGAGGGGGTCAAGTGCATAGGTGTTTTTGGTCGGGGCCGCTAGGGGGGGGGGTCCACCCCCGGGTGGAAGGCCAAAATTTTTTAGGGGGGGGGGTTGTCCGGACCCCCCTGGCTTTTTAGGGGGGTCGACCCCGGGTGCGAGATTTCAAATTTAGGGGGGGTCAGGGGGGGTCCAATTTTTTAGCAAAATTTTTTTAACTCAATAATTTAAGTGTTTTTAGGTCTAATATTGAATTTTATGTATTAAAACAGCCTATTTAGGCCTAAAAAATGTATTTAAACACTGTTTTTAACTAAAAACCCGTGTTTTTGACAGTAAATAAAAAAACATACTTCCAAATTGGTCGGGGAGGGGGGGGGGGGTCAGCCCGCTAGGGGGGGGTCAGGCCGGACCGCTCTCGAGCTTTGGGTGGGAGGGGGGGCCCTGAATTTTTTCTAGGGGGGGTCCAAAATTTTGGCTCTAGGGGGAGGGGTGCACCCCTCTGTCCCCCCCAAAAACACCTATGTCAGTAGTTATGGCATACATGTTTAATTAAACTATAATAACTTAATACTTGTTATTTTTGTTGGATAAACCACATGTTATTAAATGGAAAACAACGTTATATTTTGGTAATAAGTGCCTCTGGAAATTTCATGAGTATTTGTTAAAAATTGAAATATTTCTCCCCGAAGGAAATCTGCCCCCTGCACCCGTACCTACAGAAGGGGCTATGCCCCTGACCCCGCTGGGGGGGTCTCGGGTCAAGAATTCCGGAATTTTGGGGGGAGGGGGCCCCCTGGGTTTTCGTCTAGGGGGGAGGGGTCCTAAAATTTCGAGGCCTGGGGGGTGGGCCCCACCCCCACCCTTTCCCCCTCTTTCTCACCTATGGGCAGAAGCCCTCCGGGGGGAGAATATTTTTAATTTAAGGCGCTAAAATACATTTGAAATTTTATTCCAGATGATAATTATTACAAACTTAAAGTTTTTTTATCCCTTTACATTTAAAACAAGTGTTTAAAACGTTAATACAAAGGTAAAAAGTGTTCATAGTAGTTTTATTTAACATGCATGCCTTAACTATTGAACGGCACAATCGATTTCAAATCGAAAAACTAAGATAAATTGTAAATTTAAACTACCCGCGAAGCGGGGAAAATTTGGTGTTTTTGACTAATAAAATGCTTCTGGAAGGCACCAGGAAAGTTACTGTATGAATATAAAAGGAAAATTTTTTCTCTCCTAAAATTCAAAAAAACGTAAGGGTCCCTCCCCCCTTACGTTTTTTTTTGAATTTATGAAATTTTTATGAAAAAATCCGGCTTTGCCGGATTATATTAGTGCTAAAAGACTTCAATCAATGATTTAAAACAATTTTGTGTGGAAATATGACTTCGTTCTAGTTGTCAAACTTGTCGACCGATCTTTGTGAACCCCTAAAAAGCTAAGAGAGAGGGTGAATTTAAAGTGAAAGGAAGGATCCCCCCTAGCTTTTAAAGGGCCATTACCTGGAGTAGTCACTGACCACGTTTCCGGTTCATTCCATGCCACGGTTCACGGGTTCACCTATATGTATGTATAGACCATAGGTGGGCAGCCTCTCGGATTTTAGGGGGGGGGCGGGGGTATAAGGAGGGGTGGTTAAATTTTAGGGGGGTGTCCGGCAAGACCCAAATTTTTAGGGGGGGGTTAAATTTTAGGGGGGTGCATAGGTGTCCGACCCCTGACGGCTAGGGGGGGGGGTTTGACCCCGGGGTCAGACCATTTTTACCATTTTGTAGGCCCAGGAGGGGGGGTCAGCCTGGACCAAATTTTCGAAAATTCTGACCCCGGGGTAGCCTGGACTGAAGGGTCCTTAGGGGGGGGGAAGCCTGGACTGGGGTACTTAGGGGGGGGGAATAGCCTGGACTTGCCAAAAAAACTTTTGGAAACTGTTAAAAACATTAACATATTATAAGAGGTACCTTTTTGTTGATTTTTTTTGCTTCTGGTAAAAGTTTGACCAACTTTCTTCTATTTTCCGGTTACATAATAAATAATAATAATCATTGTATTTTGTTTTCATTTCATTATTTTGCATGCGGCAACTTGCCGGCAAGTGTTTAACGAACATCGGCAGCGCAAAAAACGGACCGGTCGTTTAAAAAAAACAGACCGTTCGTTTTTAAAAAACGGTTTGTTTTTAAAACGAACATCTGAATTTTATTTTTTTTATTTTTAATGTAACGTACCAACCAGTTTGTAAAAAACCTAAGGTTTATTATAAATTATAAAAATTTGTATAGAATATTAAAATTATTGTTATATTTATGAGGTTTTGACTGGTTTCAGAGTTATTTATGACAAACTTGTAATTAGAATATATACGTATATATATAGGAGTTATCGCACGAAAATTCGTGCGTGCACGAAATTTCTAGCCTGTATATTTTCAGTCGCGCGCACGAAAAAAACGATTTTTATGCCTATCGCACATTAAGTAGATAGGGGGGGGGGGGGTGGGAACAGCTGTTAGGGGGGAGGGTCAAAAACCGCCTTCAGGCGGGGGGTCGGCCTGGACCGGGGTTTTAGGGGGGAGGGAGGGTCCAAAATGGGCGCTAGGGGGAGGGGTACCCTGGACCGGCCCTCAGGGGGGGGCCGGTCCGGGCAGTCCAGGCTGGTCGGACACCTATGGGGGGGTGTCCGGCAAGACCCAAATTTTTAGGGGGGTGTACCCAATATTTCCGCGCTGCCTTAAAATAGGCTTAAAACGCGTAAAAAAACGTAAAACAAGCTTATAAATGCTTTAAATTTTTTTTAAGCGAAGCACGGAAAATTTTTTTAGCCCTTTTATAACGCTTGGGGTTTGGACCACATACATGGGCACGGGGGGTTGGGGGGGTTAACCCCCCAAAATTCTGGGAAGGGGGGTTTAACCCCCCCCACTCAGAAGTGGGGGGGAGAAAAAGTTAACCCCCCCCCCAATTTTGGAAAAATGAAGAAAAAATGTCTTTAAAATGGCTTCTAACTGCCTCCAAACTTAAGTTTTGAGGTCGAAATGAATGTTTTAAGCAATAAAAAGCTCAAAAATGCAATAAGCAATACGAATGAATGAATGCCTAAAAGACACTGACTCTATTCCTACCTACTACTATAT
>JASAMX010030803.1:0-16662 GCA_030248175.1 Microlaimidae sp. YZB2_3 | reverse complement strand
ATTGAAGTTTTGGATATGAAAATAATTGTATTCATATCATGAGAAGACCATGACGTTTTTTTAAAATGAGTAAATTTTTTAATGTTTTATATCTTTAATAAATGACATTGAATTCAATGCATTAAAAGGCGGAAATTCTAGCAAAAGACGAAACAAAGTTTCGAAAAAAAAGCCTTATATTAAATGGAATAGTATAAAGCTACATAAGTCTAAAAACTAAATGCCAGAAAAGACTGAAACAAGTCTCTTTAAAACCTGTAAATTAATAACAGATTTTGTGAAATTTTTAGAAAAACAAAACCGAATAAAAACAATACGTGTAAAAGCTTGAGTTTGCGTTTTTTAAATGAATAATAAAACTTAATTCAATAAACTTTCCTTCAACCACCTACTCATGAGTTAACCAGCTGTAAATACCATAGTATTAGTTAAGTTACACGTCGTCAAAACGATACAAAAGATAACGCAGTAATCACAGTAACCATGAAAATTTTCAAAATAGCTACTGCATTGCGCATTAAATTTTGTAATTTATCATTATTTTCGTATAAAGCAAAACATACCGCCATTAATAGCTTTTTAAATCAAATATCAATTCTTATTAAAAAACATTGAAAAATTCAGATTTAATATAAGGCGACTTTTTCTTTAATGTTTTATTTATTACATAAGAATTAGCTGTCAATGTATTTGTTAATGAAAAACGGCCTGACATGAAATTTAAATTTTTCAATGTTTTTCGGACTTATAACCTACACATTTCACTCTAATGGTCATGGTGTATTTGCTCTATACCAAGATGATAAATTACAAAATTTAATGCGCAATGCGATAACTTATTTTGACAGAAATTTTTCATGGTTACTGTGACGCTTGCGTTATACTTTTTTTGTATCGTTTTGACGACGTGTAACTTAACTAATACTATGGTATTTACAGCTGGTTAACTCATTTAAAATTTAATTCACTTTGATAGAAATTTATGTGAATTAAGTTATATTATTATTTAAAAAAAGCAAACTAAAGCTTTTACACGATTGTTTTTTATTCGAGTTTTGTTTTTTCTAAAAATTTCATAAAAATATGTTATTAGTTTATAGGTTTTAAAGAGACTTGTTTCAGTCTTTTCTGGCATTTAGTTTTTAGACTTATGTAGCTTTATACTATTCCATTTAATATAAGGCTTTTTTTTCGAAACTTTGTTTCGTCTTTTGCTAGAATATCTTATTGTATTTCGTGTTTAAATAATATTTTATATAACTTATATTTTACTAATTTTGTACATATTTGTTTTAAATATGTACAAGTTAATTGGACATTATCATGGGTTAACAAAACCTATAATTAACTAAAGGTTAAGGCTTTATTAGCTTGTATTTTAAACAAACACGCCTAAAATGATTAAAATGTTGATTTATTCTATTTTAACAAAGAGTTTTTTTTTTCTATTCTATTTTTTCAAAGACTTTTTCCGAAAAAATGCAAAAACTAACACATTATTAAAAAGAGTAAACAACTTACAGTACTATCATGGGGCCTAGACATAACGTGTTTAATGAACCAGCCCCAGGAACAGGGCTAACCCGCATATTTAAAACTTTCTGTATTTAATAATGAAGATTTAACTTAAAAAGTTTCAAAAATAGATTATGAAAAATTATCCAATGATAATACATTTGAGCATATAAACAATTTCAGTTATTAAATTGTAGTGGTGGGCGGAACAGCGGAACCCCCGAAACACTGGAACCGGAACCGGAATTGAGATTTCCTGAAAATCCGGAACAGGAATCGAAACTGGAATTTCAAATTTTTCCCGATATCCAGAACCAGAACTGCCTAAAAAACTGCGAAACCCCCGGAACATGGGAACCAAAACCAGAACCGGAATTAAGATTTTCCAAAAATCCGGAACTGGAACAGGAACCGGAACCGGAACTTCAATAAACAAACAGTTTTTGTCTTTAAAAATTTATTTTTTGTTTTGAAATTTTACATTCAAGAAAATTTACTTTGTCTATATTGATACAAAAAAATTAATTGTTCGTTCACGTAGAAGCTTTGAAAAAACAGCGGTTAAAAATGGTCCGGTTTAATGTCAACAAAAATATGATGATTAAATCGGAGCCAATCTGTATTCTAAAACTAAAGTTTGTGTAAAAACTGATTGAGTCTTTTATAGGAAAAACTTTTAAGTAAGAATATCGCGCTACTGGTATGATTAATTCAGAATATGTATACATATTTGAATCGTATAGTAGCTAACTATACCAATAGTTTTTATGCTGATAAAACTTTTGTATACATTTGCAACTTTCGTTCGGCAAATATGCTCCTTTTTTGAGACCATTTATTTTATTTTTGTGTAAATTAAATTTCCGTTAGCGGATAATGGTCCCTCTGGCAAAATGTTTTCGACACTCCAATGATTTCTAAACAAACTCTAGAAACTCAAACTTAAACAAAAGAAATATTATTAAACAAAGCAATCTTGGTAACATTTATAAAATAGCACCCTAAACCCTGTCTTTTCTCAGAACGCGTGGCTATATGTTAGCACGTCGCTTAAACTTGCTTCAAATTTTCGATTCTCTTGAAAAGTCTCATAGAATTTTTTAAAATGAAATAGTATGATATTTTAATAATTTTATTCTTTTTTTAACTACTAGCTCATAAAGTCTGAACTTTCGTTAAGGTTCTGACAAAACCTGAGGTTAACTGAGATTCACGCTTTATTAATTTATTATTTAAAACAATAAAACTATTCTAATATCAATTTATCTAATTTGATTCAAGGTTCTAAGTATTAAATACCCTTAGGTTTTACAAACAAAAAAGAGAAAAATTGTGGTTTTATTTCAAAAATACATTATTTTCATGTATTATTGATACTATCAAGAGTTTTAAACATAATAATTGCATACTTAGTTTACACGCGCTTAGTGTAGACGGATCGACCGGATCAGAGTGCTTGCCATAAAAGTGACAAGCATTGCATTTGTTTGTAAATGTTGACTGTTTTTTTGTAAATATTGTAAGTGGGTACAGGGGCAGAGCGATTAAACTACAGATTAGAAACGTGAGCCAATTTTTGTAGTTTATGTTTTATCTTTTTCTTGTTAGTATTATTATTATTCTTTCTGTTAGTATAAACCGCATTTTTCCTCTGCGTTTTGCATTGTTAAAAAAATATTAACTGTGCCTGTGGCGCAGGACGGCCACAGAGCGATAAATCCAGCTACGCCGTTGTAATGTGCAATTGCGAAATTCATTTATATCTTTTCCTTATTTCTTCCTTCTATTTCTTTATTTATATGTATTAGTTAATTCTTTGAAAACTTTGATTACCCTACGCTTATTGTCAAAAAAACACGCCTAATTATAAGTCGCCCAAATTTAATTTTTTTTATTATTATTGTTATTAACCAAACTTAATTATTTAAAACTTAACACGAAAACATAAAATATTTCATAAAGCATTTGCAAAATATTTTCAGAATTGCAAAAGAGTCTTTGTATTCGTGCACAGCTTTACATAGACCCTGGAAATATAGATGTATCGTTAAATTATAAAAAAAAATTCGGCAAATCTTTGTGCAAGTACGCGTCTGACCGCAAAAATGCGTATAACATGCTAACGACAATATAAATTTTTCGAGAGACTGTTGTTGAGACTTTTCTAGCTGTACTTTTGATTTTGTGCAATTATTATTTAGCAATTATTATACTGTAGACTCTGCTTCAAGACCCACTTTTCCAATTAAATTGAAAAATTGGGGCTTGGAGGTAGACTTGAACCAGCGACCTTTCCCTCACCCTCACAATGAGAACGCTCTGTCACTGAGCTACCAAAGCCGCAGGAATATTTGGCTAAATCACTTTTTTAAAACCGTAGTTGAACAGCGTCGCGTTGTTATTGTTTATTTATTAACATATTTGTGCGACTTGCCGTCCGGCTGGTTGATAACACAAATAACAAGACAACAGAAAGAAGGAGAACTTATGTTTTTATTGTTTTTGTCAAGCCCCAACTCTTTAATTTAATTGGAAAAGTGGGTCTTGTAGCAGAGTGTACAGTAATATTTGCTAAATAATAAATTTAAGAGAATATGTATTAAAACAACATTCTATAGTTGCGTCACTATTTTATCCAATAAATTGCTAGCTATCATAAATTTTTTTTTTGGTTTTATTTTCTTTTTAAAACTATTTTTTTAAATATTTACAAAAAAAGTTTACAAAGATTCAATGAGATTATGTTTCGCGTGATACAAGCTAAAATACACACTTTTCAATTAATGCTATTTTTTTTAAAAAATAATTGTTTAGTTTGATACAGAAGCATTTTCAAAATAAACAGGATTATGGGGGTTAATATTTAGCTCGGAAAGAAAAAGAAAAAAGAGTGAAAAACCAAATGATAGAAGAAGAACTGAGAGAACAAGCGGCAGAACAAACCATCACCGTGAAACTTCTGCTTCTTGGTAAAAAATATTGTTAATATTGTGGATTTAAATTGTTAATTAAATCGTAAAAATGAAGCTTTTAATTAAAAAATCAGCCTGAAAGATCATAACTGCTTTTTCTTACTTAATTCGATAGAAAGAAAGCCTGAGTAGCCAAAAAAATTTACATTAGGATTTTTTATGGATTGCACACATTTGTGAAAAAATGACTATAATCAAAAACGCGATCCCTTTTTTAAATCGTAAAAACCAAGTTTTTATTTAAGAAATCAGCCTGAAATATAATTAATACTTTTTGACTGCTTTTTCTTGACTTAATTTGATAAAAAGAAAGCCTGGTAGCCCAAAATTTATAAATTTAAATATTTTAATGGCGTTTTTTTAATTCAAAAAACATAATTGGCATATTTATTTTTTAAACATATATTTTTAATAATATTATAAATTTTGCATCAAGAACTAAAACAATTTTGAAAAGCAGTCATTTAAATGATAAAATTTGTGATTACTACTCTATTTTTTCTTGTAAAACAGATTTTTCAAAAATTCCCCTTCTTCTCAATTTTTCAAAAATAGTTTATTTAATTCTTTTAATTGTTCTTAGCTTTTCAAAAACATTTTAAATTATCTGATCCCTTTCAAATTTGTGAAAATTTAGAACACAGGTAATTTTTGGGTCAATCGCAAAACGGGGAACTAAATAGCAAATTTGTTTGTTTTATTTTTCAAAAAGTTTTTGGTACCATTATTAATGTGGATAATAATTTTAATTATATCTGACATAGATATATAAAACTAGAAAAAAGAGGGCCCGAAGGGCCCTCTCCTTTCTAGTTTTAGCTGAAAAGTTTAGATTGTTTAGACCGCTTTTTAAATTTTTTAGCCAAAACGATTTGATATTAAAGACTAAAAATTTTATTTTAACAATTATTTATCAAATTACTCAATTTTTAACAAAAATGAAAAGTTTTTCATGGCTAAAGTTGACTAATTTTTGTATATTCTATGAAAATGCGGGCACAATTTTAATTGGTTTGTTCATGCCACCATACAAATTTCCGATGTCAGCAGCCAGAATTAATTCAACTATAGCTTAAGTTAAATATTGTTAAGTTAAATCTTTTTAAAACCTATAATAATTTTTAGGGGGTCAGCTGATAGTGATCGACCGGGGCAGAATTTTTGCTGATGCCGGGGCCGGGGCCGGGGCCGGGTAAACCGGGGCCGGGTCCGGGGCCGGGTCCGGGGCCGGGGCCGGGGCCGGGGCCGGGGCAGGCGAAAAATTAAGCAGAATTTGTAATTTTGGTCATTTTTTTCAAATAAAAATCAACATTTTTACTGTTAATTATTTGGTTTATGTAATGAATAGTCACATTTTAGAATTTAAGTACTTTGTGAGTAAAAAAACTTATTTTTTATTACACAAAAGTTTTTTTTTCTAAGCAGAACAAAATTTTTATTTTCATATTTCAATTTTTCTAAACCTAAATTATTATTTTATTTACATAATATATGTACATTTTCACGTAATTATTAGCAGTATATTCTTGTTTAAAGCAATATTATACTTAATCGCAAACCATTTATGTTACTTTTAAAAAATGCTTTACAAATAGAGCAAACCATTTATGTTACTTTTAAAGAATGCTTTACAAATATGTAGAGGAAGAGTTAAAATACTTACAAGGAGCATGTTTTGATCAGTAAAGCAAAACGTGGTAAAGAAACTAAAATCAAAACTGGGTACAAGTAACAAAAATATTTCACAATAACAAAATCTCTTCATATTAAAATATTTTTAATTAAATATGTTGGTACCTAATTGGCGAAATTTAACCGTAAAAGTTAAGAATACTAGTCTTGCTTGAATGTTATTTTAAAAAAGAACTTTTACTCGAATTTCATTTACACACCACTATTCAACATTTTTTAGTTTAAACATATAAAAAGGGTTAAAACGCACCTTTTTATTTTAAAAAATAAGAGCATTTTTAAAATTTTATTGTCAATTTTTGTAAATTAAAAAAACACTCTTTTTAAGTTGTAAAAAGTAAAATATTATATTGCGAGTACATGAGACTACTCGCTTTCTAGCTGTTTCAAGTTGATTGTTTTAATGATTTTAATCAAATTATTTAATTTTAGCCAAAAATTATAAAATTAACGTCACGTAAACTTTTTCAATGTAATTATTTTCGTGATTTTGCACTACTTTTTATAATTTTTCGAGATTTATCAAAAACATAATATAACCCAAAAAAAATTTTTGATTATACACTAGGTTTTTGAATAAAATTATGGAAGAAAAAAATGCAACATTTTAAACGTTCGCGACTTTCTGTGCATATACCACTGATTTCTTGCGAAGAGATTTTTTTGCAGTCAATAATTGTTTTTTCGTGTAGCGCATTTACTTGCAAAAGTGGAAGCAAAGTTGCAATATGCACTGCAAAACGCTAACACTGTTAAAAATTGGTGCACCCAAAAATAGCAGAAAATGGCGGGTTTTCAGTATTAAACTCGCACAAGAGTGCTAGTTTCAAGCAAAATATTTTATTTAAAAATTAGTATTATTCTTATTTAGCATTATGCGAAAACTTTTTTTCAAATTAAATATAAACAGTTCATTATTAACTTTTTGTTTTAAAAATTCACGTTTGGTGTCTTTTGGCTGGATACAAAATATTGGGTTCAAAAAAACTGGACTGACTCCGCAGGTTTTTTTTTAAATTTTATGAATACTATTGTGTAGATTTACAATAAACTTAAAAATTCTAAAATAAAGACTAGACATCAGCTTGAATTTTTTTAACGTAACAAAATTTAAAAACAATTTCCAATATTCACCTAAAAATAAACGCAAGAATATATAATCCAAGCAAATAGGGTAGTGCATTTAATTTCGGCACTTTTCCAAATTGGGCATTTTTGATTTTGGACTATATCTTTGGTAATCCTGGACGGAATACGACGTTTGATAGCTCAAATGAGACCTAATTATATGTAGATGACTGTCGTGAGCTTTTTATTTGTTATGTTATGATATTTTTATGTGAAATTGTGTGATTTATAAAAAATAAAATTGATACTCGTTTTTAGAACATGGGCATTTCATGATTACGCAATAAATTGGTTTAAAAATTAAACTGTCCTGGTAAAATTTAGTCTATTTTCCGAATTTTTAGTCTCCGTGGTTCTACGCTGCGTCTGTGGTGAGCAATCGTTATAAAATAAAATAGTGTAATTTCGGCACACATATTGCTGTAGGTAAAAACGGGTTGAATTAAGTGGTCGGGTGTTAAATTTTAATTGTAAATAGTTAAAAGACAACGTTGAAATGTGTAGGGGTCATAGCACTGCACTTAAACTCGATTAAGAGGGTCCTTTTAAAAAGTGCCGAAATTAAATGCACTTTTTCCCCAAATTTTGCTCATTTTGATACCATTTGGCATTTTAGCTGTAACTTTTTGCCAGTTACACGTTGAACAACAAGTAGAAGCTTAAATTAAAGAAAACTGTCTGGAGATAATGATAGGCTTTTAAATTTTTGAAAATGATGATTTTTTGACTGAGAAACAATCAATTGTTTGTAAAGTGCCGAAATTAAATGACAATTTAATTTGGCAATTTATTTTTTTAAAAATGATTTAATTAAGTAAAAAAAACTACTTTGTACAGTGAAACTTTTGTGAGCAAGCAGTATGTGAAAGCTTAAAATACTATTAAATTGGGCCATAATGAAAAGTTAATGAAAAAAAAAAAGTGCAAATAAATGCACTATATTATTGAAATAAAGTTTAATAATAAATGATAATTTAATATGAATAATCATATAATTTTTGCACAAAGCGATTTATAAAATAGAAAAAAAGTTTTTTGGTCAAAATATAAAAAGTTTTAAAAAAAACAAAATTGAAAAAAAAAGTGCAAAGAAAAAGACCAAAAGACAACCCAAAATGTCTTTAACTATACAATTACAATTAACACAAAACAACCCTTTACTAAAAATGGTGCAAATAACTAAATAAATAAAGACGATAAACAGGGGACTAAAAATTCGAAAAAACTAAAAAGAAAATTTTTAAACAATTATCTAATATGAAATGCCATTTCTAAAAACGAGTATAATTTTATTTTTTATAAATCACAAATTTCAATAAAATATAAAAAAAAATAAAAAGTAGAAGTATCTAATAAATAGTTATTTGAGCTATCAAACTCTATTCTAGATAAAAGATATAGTCAAAATAAAAATGAATTTGGAAAAGTGCCGAAATTAAAGATACCCTATTTGCTTGGATTTTTTCTTGCGTTTATTTTTAGGTGAATATGGAAATGTTTTTAAATTTTGTTACGTTAAAAAATTTCAAGCTGATGTCTAGTCTTTATTTTAGAATTTTTAAGTTTATTGTAAATCTACACAATAGTATTCATAAAATTAAAAAAAAACCTGGGAGTCGTCCAGTGAACCAAATTTTGTATCGAGCCAAAAGACACCAAACGTGAATTTTTAAAACAAAAAGTTAATAATGAACTGTTTATATTTAATTTGAAAAAAAGTTTTCGCATAATGCTAAATAAGAATAATACTAATTTTTAAATAAAATATTTTGCTTGAAACTAGCACTCTTGTGCGAGTTTAATACTGAAAACCCGCCATTTTCTGCTATTTTTGGGTGCACCAATTTTTAACAGTGTTAGCGTTTTGCAGTGCATATTGCAACTTTGCTTCCACTTTTGCAAGTAAATGCGCTACACGAAAAAACAATTATTGACTGCAAAAAAATCTCTTCGCAAGAAATCAGTGGTATATGCACAGAAAGTCGCGAACGTTTAAAATGTTGCATTTTTTTCTTCCATAATTTTATTCAAAAACCTAGTGTATAATCAAAAATTTTTTTTGGGTTATATTATGTTTTTGATAAATCTCGAAAAATTATAAAAAGTAGTGCAAAATCACGAAAATAATTACATTGAAAAAGTTTACGTGACGTTAATTTTATAATTTTTGGCTAAAATTAAATAATTTGATTAAAATCATTAAAACAATCAACTTGAAACAGCTAGAAAGCGAGTAGTCTCATGTACTCGCAATATAATATTTTACTTTTTACAACTTAAAAAGAGTGTTTTTTTAATTTACAAAAATTGACAATAAAATTTTAAAAATGCTCTTATTTTTTAAAATAAAAAGGTGCGTTTTAACCCTTTTTATATGTTTAAACTAAAAAATGTTGAATAGTGGTGTGTAAATGAAATTCGAGTAAAAGTTCTTTTTTAAAATAACATTCAAGCAAGACTAGTATTCTTAACTTTTACGGTTAAATTTCGCCAATTAGGTACCAACATATTTAATTAAAAATATTTTAATATGAAGAGATTTTGTTATTGTGAAATATTTTTGTTACTTGTACCCAGTTTTGATTTTAGTTTCTTTACCACGTTTTGCTTTACTGATCAAAACATGCTCCTTGTAAGTATTTTAACTCTTCCTCTACATATTTGTAAAGCATTCTTTAAAAGTAACATAAATGGTTTGCTCTATTTGTAAAGCATTTTTTAAAAGTAACATAAATGGTTTGCGATTAAGTATAATATTGCTTTAAACAAGAATATACTGCTAATAATTACGTGAAAATGTACATATATTATGTAAATAAAATAATAATTTAGGTTTAGAAAAATTGAAATATGAAAATAAAAATTTTGTTCTGCTTAGAAAAAAAAACTTTTGTGTAATAAAAAATAAGTTTTTTTACTCACAAAGTACTTAAATTCTAAAATGTGACTATTCATTACATAAACCAAATAATTAACAGTAAAAATGTTGATTTTTATTTGAAAAAAATGACCAAAATTACAAATTCTGCTTAATTTTTCGCCTGCCCCGGCCCCGGCCCCGGCCCCGGCCCCGGCAAATCCAAATTTCTCTACCCCGGCCCCGGCCCCGGCCCCGGCATCAGCAAAAATTCTGCCCCGGTCGATGTGGCGCTTATTGTGTTTGTTGTGTTTATTTATATCCCCTTTTTTGAGGTGAGGCTCATTTAGAGAAAGGTATATACACATCTTTCTTAGCTAAAATTGTTTTTTTTCTCTCTCCTTAAAGAGCATGATAAAAAAGCCCCCCTGAGGTATTTTTTACCCGCGTGGAGTGCGGCCCCAGATCTTAAAAAAGAGGGGAAAAAAGGCAATCGTTAAATAAGAATCCACCAGACACCACCATTTTGGGTAGGGCGTAAAAATTCCCAGCCAAAAACTTAATCAAATTTATAAAAATTTTGTTTTGAATCCTTAGTTTAATTGACTATTTTGGTTAATTGACTATTTTAGTTAAAACAAACCACGTTTAATAACTTACTTCGGTTTGAAAGCGGAAGAAATAAGGAATTTTAGGAGAGAAGAATTTGTAAAAAATGCTAGACAAAAATATTATCCACCTTTGAGAACTTTTTTTTCTCGAAAAAATGGTGTAATTCATTTCGCCTTTGTGAGAAATCATCAAATTTAACACATAATCTTTTGACTTCCTTGGCATTTATTTTAAAAATATTATCAAAATTCGCCTTTTTTACATAATTAATTGTAAACTGGTGTTTTAATTTCCTGCTTAGGGTGCCCTCCTTAGAGTTGAATTTGCTTTTGCGGCAACTCTTATGGAAACAATTTGATTTTTTAGATCAGTGAACACGCACGAAAATTTTTATATGCATGATTTTAATCATTTTGGAAAAAACACAAAATCATATAAAACAATAATATAAAATTTATATTGAAAAATTACTTTGTATTAAAAAAATAAAAAAGTATTGAAATACGTAAAAAAAAATTATAAAAAAACAGTTTATTTTGCTTACCTCATTTGTTTTAGCACTGTACTTTTACCACATTCAGCTGCGCCTAAAAATTATTATAGGTTTTAAAAAGATTTAACTTAACAATATTTAACTTTAGCTATAGTTGAAATAATTCTGGCTGACATCGGAAATTTGTATAATGGCATGAACAAACCAATTAAAATTGTGCCCGCATTTTCATAGAATATACAAAAATTAGTCAACTTTAGCCATGAAAAACTTTTCATTTTTGTTAAAAATTGAGTAATTTGATAAATAATTGTTAAAATAAAATTTTCAGTCTTTAATATCAAATCGTTTTGGCTAAAAAATTTGAAAAGCTGTCTGAACAATCTAAACTTTTCAGCTAAAACTAGAAAGGAGAGGGCCCTTCGGGCCCTCTTTTTTCTAGTTTTATATATCTATGTCAGATATAATTAAAATTATTATCCACATTAATAATGGTACCAAAAACTTATTGAAAAATAAAACAAACAAATGTGCTATTTAGTTCCCCGTTTTGCGATTGACCCAAAAATTACCTGTGTTCTAAATTTTCACAAATTTGAAAAGGATTAGATAATTTAGAATGTCTTTGAAAAGCTAAGAAAAGAATTAAATAAACTATTTTTGAAAAATTGAGAAGAAGGGGAATTCTTGAAAAATCTGTTTTACAAGAAAAAATAGAGTAAAAATCACAAATTTTATCATTTAAATGACTGCTTTTCAAAATTGTTTTAGTTCTTGACGCAAAATTTATAATATTATTAAAAATATATGTTTAAAAAATAAATATGCTAATTATGTTTTTTGAATTAAAAAAACGCCATTAAAATATTTAAATTTATAAATTTTGGGCTACCCAGGCTTTCTTTTTATCAAATTAAGTCAAGAAAGAGCAGTCAAAAAGTATTAATTATCTTTCAGGCTGATTTCTTAAATAAAAACTTGGTTTTTACGATTTAAAAAAAGGGATCGCGTTTTTGATTATAGTCATTTTTTACAAATGTGTGCAATCCATAAAAAATCCTAATGTAAATTTTTTTGGCTACTCAGGCTTTCTTTCTATCGAATTAAGTCAAGAAAAAGCAGTTATGATCTTTCAGGCTGATTTTTTAAATAAAAGCTTCACTTTTACGATTTATTTAACAATTTAAATTCACAATATTAACAATATTTTTTACCAAGAAGCAGAAGTTTCACGGTGATTGCTTGTTCTGCCGCTTGTTCTCTCAGTTCTTCTTCTATCATTTGGTTTTTCACTCTTTTTTCTTTTTCTTCCGAGCTAATATTAACCCCCATAATCCTGTTTATTTTGAAAATGCTTCTGTATCAAACTAAACGAATTATTTTTTTAAAAAAAATAGCATTAATTGAAAAGTGTGTTTATTTAGCTTGTATCACGCGAAACATAATCTCATTGAATCTTTGTAAACTTTTTTTGTAAATATTTAAAAAAATAGTTTTCAAAGAAAATAAAACCAAAAAAAATATTTATGATAGCTAGCAATTTATTGGATAAAATAGTGACGCAACTATAGAATGTTGTTTTAATACATATTCTCTTAAATTTATTATTTAGCAAATATTACTGTACACTCTGCTACAAGACCCACTTTTCCAATTAAATTAAAGAGTTGGGGCTTGACAAAAACAATAAAAACCTAAGTTCTCCTTCTTTCTGTTGTCTTGTTATTTGTGTTATCAACCAGCCGGGCGGCAAGTCGCACAAATATGTTAATAAATAAACAATAACAACGGGTGTGTGTGTGTTGTTGTTGTTGGTTTTTGTGTTTTTTGTTGGTTGTGGTTTTTTTTGTTTGTGTTTTTTGTTTGTGATTTTTTGGTTTTGTGGTTTTGTGTGTGTTTTTTTTTGTGTTTGTTTTTTTGTTTTTTGTTTTTGTGTTTTGTGTTGTTTGTTTGTGGGTGTTGTTTTGTTGTTGTTTTGTTTTTTTTTTTTGGTTGTGTGTGTTGTGTTGGGGTTTTTTTGTTGTTGTTTCTGGTTTTTTGTTGTCGGTATTGTTTTTTGTTTTTTTTTTTTTGTTTTTCGGTGTGTTGTTGTTTCTGGGTTTTGGTTGTTTTTTTTCTGTGATTTTGATATTGTCTTTTGTGCGTCGCTCTCTTTTTCGACGCTGTTCAACTACGGTTTTAAAAAAGTGATTTAGCCAAATATTCCTGCGGCTTTGGTAGCTCAGTGACAGAGCGTTCTCATTGTGAGGGTGAGGGAAGGGTCGCTGGTTCAAGTCTACCTCCAAGCCCCAATTTTTCCATTTAATTGGAAAAGTGGGTCTTGAAGCAGAGTCTACAGTATAATAATTGCTAAATAATAAATTTACAAAATCAAAAGCAGCTACAAACATTTTACATATTCTCTTGAAGAATTTATATTGTCGCTAGATTATACGCATTTTTGTGCAGACCATACTTGCACAAAGATTTGCCGAATTTTTTTTTATAATTTAACGATAAATCCATATCTCCAGGGTCTATGTAAAGCTGTGCACCAATACAAAGACTCTTTTGCAATTCTGAAAATATTTTGCAAATGCTTTATGATGTTTTCGTGTTAAGTTTTAAATAATTAAGTTTGGTTAATAACAATAATAATAAAAAAAATTAAATTTGGGCGACTTATTTAGGCGTGTTTTTTGACGTTAAGCGTAGGGTTTAAAGTTTTTAAAGAATTAACTAATACATATAATAAATAAATAGAAGGAGAATAAGGAAAAAGATATAAATGAATTTCGCAATTGCACATTACAACGGCGTAGCTGGATTTATCGCTCTGTGGACGTCCTGCGCCACAGGCACAATTAATATTTTTTTAACAATGCAAAACGCAGAGGAAAAATGCGGTTTATACTAACAGAAAGAATAATAATATTACTAACAAGAAAAAGATAAAACATAAACTACAAAATTGGCTCACGTTTCTAATTGTAGTTAAATCGCTCTGCCCCCGTGCCACTTACAATATTTACAAAAAAACAGTCAACATTTACAAACAAATGCAATGCTTGTCACTTTTATGGCAAAAGCACTCTGATCCGGTGATCCGTCTACACTAAGCGCGTGTAAACTAAGTATGCAATTATTATGTTTAAAACTCTTGATAGTATCAATAATACATGAAAATAATGTATTTTTGATAAAACCACAATTTTTCTTTTTTTGTTTGTAAAACCTAAGGGTATTAGATATTAGAACCTTGATCAAATTAGATAAATTGATATTAGAATAGTTTTATTGTTTTAAATAATAAATTAATAAAGCGTGAATCTCAGTTAACCTCAGGTTTTGTTAAACCTTAACGAAAGTTCAGACTTTATGAGCTAGTAGTTAAAAAAAGAATAAAATTATTAAAATATCATACTATTTCATTTAAAAAAATTCTATGAGACTTTTCAAGAGAATAGAAAATTTGAAGCAAGTTTTAAGCAACGTGCTAACATACAGCCACGCGTCTAGAAGACAGGTTTTAGGGTGCTATTTTATAAATGTTACCACAACGAGATTCTTTGTTTAATAATATGTTCTTTTGTTTAAGTTTGAAATTTCTAGAGTTTGTTTAAAAATGATTGAATCTGGAAAACATTTCCAGAGGAGCATATCCGCTAACAGGAAGGTTAATTTACACAAACGTTTTATAAAAAAATGAATGAGTCTCGAAAAACTTTTCAAGGGAGCATATTTTGCGAACGAAAGGTCAATGTATACAAAAGTTTTATCAGTGCATAAAATTTATTGGTATAGTTAGCTATATACATTGGTATGTATACGTGTCTGAATTAATCATACCAGTAGCGCGATATTCTTACTTAAAAGTTTTTCCTATAAAAGACTCAATCATTTTTACACAAACTTTAGTTTTAGATATAGATTGGCTCAATTTAATAAGAATATCATATTTTGTTGACATTAAACCGGACCATTTTTTAACCGCTGTTTTTTCAAAGCTTCTCACGCATTGACGAGTGAACGAACAAATTAATTTTTTTGTATCAATATAGACAAAGTAAATTTTCTTGAATGTAAAATTTCAAAACAAAAAATGAATTTTTTTAAGACAAAAACTGTTTGTTTACAAAGAAATCTTGTGTTCTTATACCATTTATCGTAATTACTACGGCAAAATTAGCCACAGTTTGTATAGACGATTTATACGATTTATAGAAAAGTGCCCGGAAGTACAAACTTGTCACGTACAAAAAAAAACAAGAAATAAAAATTGTTAAGAAAAATTCACTCAAAACAATATAAAGAAAAATAAAAAAATATTAAAACTATGGGTCAATAAAAATTCCATTAACTGAGCTTATTTTTGTGTAGATTGCGTGAATATAAAAACAATTACCAATTTACGCAATATTAACCGATATTATAAGAGTATTTTATAGAAGGAAACAGCTAAGCATTAACTTATAGAATAATAAAAATCAAATTTTTATAAGGTTTAGACGCAAAAAAACATAAAATTAGAAAAACCATCTATTAGGCGTGCGAGGTTTTTTTTATTTAATGCAAACTTTGTAATCTTACAGAGGCAAAAATGTGTGTTTGTTACTAATTTATAGTGATAAGCAGTTCCGGTTCCGGGTTCCGTATGTTCCAGGAAAGATTTGGATTCATTTGAAATTCCGGTTCCGGTTCCTGTTCCAGTTCCGGATTTTTGGAAAATCTTAATTCCGGTTCTGGTTTTGGTTCCCATGTTCCGGGGGTTTCGCAGTTTTTTAGGCAGTTCTGGTTCTGGATATCGGGAAAAATTTGAAATTCCAGTTTCGATTCCTGTTCCGGATTTTCAGGAAATCTCAATTCCGGTTCCGGTTCCAGTGTTTCGGGGGTTCCGCTGTTCCGCCCACCACTACAATTTAATAACTAAAATTGTTTATATGTTCAAATGTATTATCATTGGATAATTTTTCATAATCTATTTTTGAAACTTTTTAAGTTAAATCTTCAGTATTAAATACAGAAAGTTTTAAATATGCGGGTTAGCCCTGGTCCTGGGGCTGGTTCATTAAACGCGTTATGTCTAGGCCCCATGATAGTACTGTAAGTTGTTTATACTTTTTAATAATGTTTTATTTTTTGCATTTTTTCGGAAAAAGTCTTTGAAAAAATAGAATAGAAAAAAAAACTCTTTGTTTAAATAGAATAAATCAACATTTTAATCATTTTAGGCGTGTTTGTTTAAAATACAAGCTAATAAAGCCTTAATCTTTAGTTAATTATAGGTTTTGTTAACCCATGATAATGTCCAATTAACTTGTACATGCTTAAAAAGGACAAATATTATACCAAAATTATTAAAAAATAAGTTCTATAAAATATTTTATTAAACACGAAATACAATAAGATATTCT